>CM041204.1:1581457-1829024 GCA_023078555.1 Ulva prolifera | reverse complement strand
TGTGTGTGTGTGTGTGTGTGTGTGTGTTGTGTGTGTGTGTGTGTGTTGTGGTGGTGTGTGTGTGTGTGTGTGTGTGTGTGTGTGTGTGTGTGTGTGTGTGTGGTGTGTGTGTGTGTGGTGTGTGTGTGTGTGTGTGTGTGTGTTGTGTGTGTGTGTGTGTGTGTGTGTGTGTGTGTGTGTGTGTGTGTGTGTGTGTGTGTGTGTGTGTGTGGTGTGTGTGTGTGTGTGTGTGTGTGTGTGTGTGTGTGTGTGTGTGTGTGTGTGTGTGTGTGTGTGTGTGTGTGTGTGTGTGTGTGTGTGTGTGTGTGTGTGTGTGTGTGTGTGTGTGTGTGTGTGTGTGTGTGTTGTGTGGGTGTGTGTGGTGTGTGGTGTTGTGGTGTGTGTGGTGTGTGTGTGTGTGTGTGTGTGTGTGTGTGTGTGTTGTGTGGTGTGTGTGTGTGTGTGGTGTTGTGTGTGTGTGTGTGTGTGTGTGTGTGTGTGTGTGTGTGTGTGTGTGTGGTGTGTGTGTGTGTGTGTGTGTGTGTGTGTGTGTGTGTGTGTGTGTGTGTGTGTGTGTGTGTGTGTGTGTGTGTGTGTGTGTGTGGGTGTGTGTGTGTGTGGTGTGTGTGTGTGTGTGTGTGTGTGTGTGTGTGGTGTGTGTGTGTGTGTGTGTGTGTGTGGGTGGGTGTATGGGTATCATATGATGTGCTTGGCGGTCTGTGGATCTGTGTCGTGTGCTGAGCGCGTGATGGGTTTTCTGAGCGTGATGGGTGTTGCATACGTGGGTGTCTGGGTGTGTGCTTGGTCTGCTTGCTTCTTTCGCGGTGCTGCCCGCCTTGCCACCTTTATCCTTGCAACATACCCACACACCCACACACGCACACACAAACCCAACGTCAACACCTGTGCACACACGCATGCGCCCCTCTCAGCCGACTGCATTCCTGCAGGCTGCTGACGCCAGCACTTCACTGAAGACCCAACTCCTGCAGGCTGCTCAATATTCATCAAACTCACTCTCACATCCACCGACTTTGCACCAGCATCATCGAAGCAATAGTAGCGATAGGCGATGCAGCGGTGCTCATGTACATGTAGAACAAGCCGTCCAGCCCGCTTCCAAGCCATCCACCTAGAGCTGGCGAAAGTGGAGACGAGAACTATAGGCTGTAAATACATGAGATGTAGCCATGCTGACCCCTGAAGCTTCAGCCCACAGCTGGACTCGCCAACCCCAGGAGGGATCATGATGCCTGTGTGGGTCTGCCGTTCTCACTTTACGTCACCGTCTCTGGTATCGGTGTCACAAGGGCACCGCTGCTGAGTAAGGCAGCAGAACAGGCACCGCACGAGCGAGCAGCAGGATCCGCAGCACCGCATACACATTGCACAGCCCAAGCTGGTATTGCGTGCGGGGGTGGGAGTGTGTGTGGTGGGGGGTTGAGCGGGTGCGTTTTCATGTCGGGCTTTGGCGGGGTGCCGTGCGCGGGGGCATGTTGTGACTTGGCCCAGAAGTCGGGCGGGTTCGCAGTGGCTGTTGCTCTCCTGTCGTGTGTGCTTCCTCGTTGTCCTGTCGGTGCGACCTGCCCCTCCGGATTTGTCCTTGCATATGTAACACAAAAGGCACAACTGACATCCCACACGTTACGACACCCGAGCCCGGCTGTCCGCCAACACCCCTCGTACATCGCGACAACCACACACATCCACGCCCTCGTAGTAGTCTGCGAGTACTCGCAGATATTCACCTCAACATGCATGCACGTGCATGCAGGTGTGGGTAGCCCAAGTGCACAGCACAAGTCTCTACAGGCCCCACCCCGGGCGCGGCCTAGGTTAACCCTGGCAACGTTGCCAGGCACCGCGGTCAGTTAAGTCTCTTAAGGGACTCTCTTGCAGGGGCTGCCGAATCGTGAAGATGATTAGAGGCGCTACGTCCTCCGATGCAAGTCTGCAGCTGGTGAAGATGGCAGCCGCATGGCCTGCGATTCGGCGCGCACATTGGTGACCACCCGCGGCCGAGTTTGTGAAATCACAGTCTTGTCCGAAGTACGTTGGCTGTCTAGTACCCTCACGGGGAGACGCTTCAGGAGTTGGCAGCTTACGCCACAGGGCTGGCCACGAGCGGATTACGGCAACTGGATGCACCTTTCGAGATCATGAGTCACGGTCTTCAGTGGTAGGCGGGCAGGACTGGTCAGGCTGGGCAACGCCTTTGTGGCGGCCCACACCTCCCGCGCCTGCCAGGCCTTCACATTCAGATACTGCATTCTCAAACTTTTTTGCTGTAGCTACAGCGTCGACAGCACCTTTCACTGAATCTTCAGCAGTAACTCCTCGAGCACTTTGGTCCTGGGGTACAGCGGCAGGTGCTGCATGTGCATACATGACAGCTGGTGGGACTCGCGGCTGAACCAGCAATGTCGGTGCTTCCGGCCTGAGGGCTTCGCTTGGCGCCGACGCATGCCGGTGTTCGTGCTGTGTGAATTGCACCCCGCCACCCGCAGCCACTGCCACGTGGCCGCCAGTCCAGGAGCGATTTGACATGGCCTGCAAGGCCTGCGCGGCTTGAGAGAAAAAGTCGCTGAGCGAAATCAGGGCGTCGCCCGAGCGCTGCGGATCAAATGCGTCTTTGTGCAGCGTTGCGCCCGCCGCATAGAAGTCTCGACCATTCATGGCCGGACGAGCGCAGCGCTGGACAAGCAGGATTTCCCAATGCATCCAGCGCGTCCCTTCGGGGTGCCCCGGGCGAGGAATCGCCTGGCTGCCGTTGATCTTAATCAGCGTGACATTGTGGCCCTCGCTTTGACTCCCCTTGGCCTGCAGAGATGTGGACTATGATCGCAAGCTGTCTTGTGCTGCGGCTGGCGCAGGCGGTGAACAGCTGGTCCTCGCGTACATTGGTGCCTGGTCAATACAGTCAAGGTATCCTTGCAAGCTTAAGGATGGAAGCATGGAAGCCATGGAAGCAGTCGGATTGAAGCATCATGATGATATCACATCGAACCGGGGGTTGGTACTAGCATTGGTGTACCTGGAACTAGCCACAAACAGCTGTGCATGCATGGCAACACCATGGTGTTTGCTGGGCTGTGGCGATGACACCGTTGGCAAATGCAGGCACATCTGACCACCACCTAAAGCAGCTGGCATTTTGATGTCATGGCATGACGCTGACGTCATGATAATCCAATTTTGCGATTACCGCCCGCCATGGCCAGGCAGGGGGTCATGCACTCCCGCTAAAGGGTGGGGCCAGTAAGGGCGCGCAAATTCGACAGCGATTTTGCCAAATTGGGGAAGCATTTTAGTATTGTCTATGTTGTTTGGGCACTCTGGGAGGTTGATCCCAGCGTTGGGGAGCTTCCCCAACGCGATGACCCATTTCAGCGAGAACGGGCGATTCTCCCCAATCGCGCTTATTTGTTCCCCAATCGCGCGGCATCGTGTCCAGTGCACGGAGAACATCAAAAATAACATACAGCACACGATTTTGTTGCTTCTGTTGGTGCCTGGTACATTTTCGTTGTGTGTGCGGGTGACCTCACCATGTGTAACGACGTTGGGCTGCCGTGAACCTGTCTGACCATCGCCGGCTAGCGGTTATCTGGCCGTCAATTGTTAAATTATAGTGTACTGAATGTATGTGCGTGTGGCATGCAAATGTTACCAACGTGATCCCGTGAGATGCCAAGCCCCTGCGCGCGCATGCACCAGCAATGGGAATGCCAGATTAATCTGCGATAGGACCATGCGGTAACATATTGCAGTTTTGCCAGACAGTAGCGCCTGCTGGCAAACTGGGTTGATGAATTGCGCATCGGTGAGAGCAGAATGCGGTGATCATTCTCAACGCGACACAACTGCGACACATAAAATCATTCCACGGATACGCCAGAGACTTATCAGCTAACATATGCTTCACTTTCATGTAGCCTTCTTGCGAAAGACTGGACACATATGGTGCATGTACTGAAAATGCACATGTTGCAAGAGACTCACCGAGCCTACTCACCACCTCCCACTATACAACGATGAGACTACACAGGGCAGTCCAGGGATTCAGTGGAGTAAGCATTGATTCATGAGCTGCACGATCTGCGAACTATTTCCAGCTCTCCAGCTGCACGGAGGCCTTCACATTGCAACTGCTCTGAACCACCGTCTTTTTTTTCAATCGATGTCCACACGACACCGAGGAGATAGCTGGTTACACAATCTGCTAGCCCGCTTCAGTCAGCCACGAATCCACACCAGCGCACATCCACACTGGGCTACAGTGTATTGCAGCTGCCTTATCAAAGAGGCGTCAGCTCAACGGATGTGACACCTTCGATTACAAGCACCCAACACGTGCATATGGCGCGGACGACTCTTCCTTTTATATCAGACAATGTCGATTGGCAGCATCGTATCTTAATGTAGCCGGATATGGTATATGGTTGCCATCGAGGCTGCTCATTGGCAGTGATAGCGATGCTACATTGCGATCATACGGTCCGCAGAATTGTAACTCATAGCTCTTAATACAAGTGACTGAAATTGATTGAAGAGCTCTGACCTGGATGAGCAGAGTGATGCGATGGTGAATGACAACAAATCATGCACAGCTGTCTGTCAGCTGAGACGTGCTCCAACGGGAGAGGATGTATGCTGAATTCAGTTAACTGAGGTACATATTTCATGCCTTAAATAGGTATCACACAAGTGTGTACACGTTGAGTTCCGGGACGTAGTGGCATGATGGTCAGACTTCAGACCAAAACGTCACCACATGAGCACCTGGCGGGGCCATAGAAACAGGCGCGACCCTCCAGGGGCTCCTAAATGCAAATATAGCCTACACAGAGATGTTTTGGGAAGGATTGGGCAAGCGGCTGTGCGATTGGGAAGGATCGGGGAGGATTGGGGAGCCGCGCTCCCCCAATGGCGATTCTCCCCAACCCAAGAAGCCTGATCGGCGAATACAGGGCCGATTTCCCCAATCGTACGAGTTAGACCTCCCAGATTGTGCATTAGACGTAAACAATAGTCAAAAGCTTGCCCAATCAGTCAAAATCGCTGTCGAATTTGCGCGCCCTTACTGGCCCACCCTTTAGCGGCAGTGCATGACCCCCTGGCCAGGCATGCACTGGCACAGACCCCAGGCCCGATGATATGTGAGCGCACCTCTACCCAGGTAGAGAAGTACGGCAGCTGTCCACCCTCCGTTGTGCCTCCCAACTCATCTGCAAGCAGAGTGTCCACCGGCGTGCAGCGGTCCACCAGCACCGTGCCATGCAATCGCTGTGTGCCCCCGACGAACGAGCCCGCGAGCTCCTTCAGAAACATGAGTCGAGGTTGTCGCCACGCCGTCAATGTTGGACGAGCGACTTCCTTCTGAATCGGGACGGTTGATTCTCGCACATATATGACGATCGGGTCGGTGACGAAGTTTTGGCGGCACTGTACGGCAAGGTCGGTACTGCAGCGGCTATTGCGCACAAGGTCGCAGACACGATGCTTGATTGCCTCGCCGGCTGCTACCTGCAAACAAGCGGTGGTCATGACCGTCCCGTCCCCAATATAGCGCATGTTTCATGCTAATAGAAAACGGCCTTGTTCAAACACATATAGTGGCGTCTGAATATTGTTAATAAAGTTCAAAGCAATGTTGGAGCATGGCACCGGCCTTACACTACTTCGCACACTTACCTCCACATACACTGGGAAATTTGCAATGCTCTTTTGTAAACACCCGGCCGTGACGGTGCATGCATGCACCATGGTGCATGCTTATGTCCAGTGACAACGCGGGCCCCTGCCGTGCAGCTGATAAGCCCAAGCTAACGAGCACACAAGCGGGCTAGTGCAGTCGTATACGCGCACGCGTAGGTTGATGGCGGTATGAGGCCGGTACGAGCCGTCGCAACGCAGATGCCACTGCCAGTAGAGCTGATCATGATCGGGGGCCGCCACGCCAGAGATGGTTGAGACGCGCTGCATCACCTCCGCCCACGTTGCTGATTTTAGGAGCTTGAAAGTGTTCTCTTCCGGCAGGTGGGATAGGTCCGGCAGCTGGCGCGCGTTCTTGTGAGTGACCAGCTCTTCACCCTGCAGCAGAACGCACACTGTGGTGGCTACTAGTACCACCCTGCAGAAGTCATGTCCCAACCCGCATGCCCGTGAATGCACGCCCACGCAAGTCATTCAATGTCGCGAACCCACTATACTACTTAGTGTGTGTGCCTGATCACATGCATATGCTGGCCTGGGCCCGCAATAGAGCGCTCAGGAATTGCATGCGCAAGCTAGAACTGTTTCAGATGCAATCAGGGCCAGGGTACTGATCATGCACTCTTGATCTTGCATTCAATTTAGATGCATACTATCACCACTGCGCCCACCCACGTACTGCGGGACGCAGCTGCATCCGGCCGCCTGGCCAGAATGTCTATGCAGGACCTGATTGTATGCCAAGACAGTATCAGTAAGCTCTGAGGACGTGCTGCCAAGCTCGCCCTGCAACGCAGCTTGTGTGCCAGCTGAAGTCGTAGCACAATGGCAGGCAGCCTCCTCATCACGCACGTCATGCTCCTCTCTCGAAGACACATCACAATGTCGTGCATGCGGAGGCCGGCGCCTCGCCAGCGGCGTAGTGCCGGCACTACGCCGCTGGCCAGGCGCCGTCCTCCACATGCAGCCCTGTGCCAGCGAAAAGGTGTGCACACCGCACTCGTGTGCACATTGGTTCGTGCGGCAGGATGCGGCGGGATGGCGCACGTGGTCCCGCAGGACAGCGTCTGTGATGACCTTGAAGGTGACGAAGCAGTGAGCCTGTGCGCGCTCACGCCGCTCCACCTCTGCCGCCGCCAGCTCCGCCTTCAGCTGCGCCCGCACCGCAGGCTCCACCTCCTCTCCTGTCGCCGGGGCCATCATCGACTCCCAGTCGCTCTCGCGGATGTAGACAAGCATGTACGCGCTGCTGCGGCTCGGAGGGTCTCTCCCGTGGGGCAGAACGGCCTGCCTCGCTGCACAGCAGCATCGGCTTGGCATTGCGACTGTGTCACTTGCGCGGAGGACATGCCGTGCCGTGTGTGCTCATGCCGCTCGCAGCACATTCCCGTGGATGTGTTCACATTGCGTAGGAGATGAGCAATGCTATGAATCCCCCCCTGAACAATTCTGCTACCTTCAAGCATTGACGTCTTCCATGTGTGCACACATGTATGTGTGAAAGAGTGCAGGTTAGCTGAAGTCCCAGGTGTCCTGACTCTGTCCTGTGAGTGCCGCGCATTGATGTCGGTGCGTGACAGATTCAATCAAGCAACCGAGTTGGGCTGAAGGAGGGCACCCACTCGCACGATCGGCAACCTCCAACAATTCCTCAGGGGCAAAGCACATCTTGTGCCAAAGCTGCACAAGCCTTGCTGTTTTGCTGCAACATGTGCTTCGTCCATGATGTTGCAATTTGTCGCAAGATGGACGATCGCGAGGTGACAGCCAGTTGTTCATGGCATCGCGTAGTCATGACATGCATGTTTGGCATACGTCAAGGGCTGTGTACGTCTGCACCACTACCATGCATGCTGCATATGCAAGTCCGTGGTCTTGTCAGCAGCGGCCAGTCAAAGCCATGCTGCGCCACAGCAAAGGGCAGCAGTGGACCCCTTTGCCAATCCGCAGCCCAGCCACACATTTTCAATGCCTGCAACGGTGCTGCTGCAATGAGCAGCCAGGGCAAACGAGCTTTAGATTGCACCATCTCCAGTCAGAAATCTTTATTAAGGGTGGCTGCTATTAAAGTTGCAAACTCTTGACCATGGTGCGCTATGCCAGTGGCAAGTGCCAGACGTCGGCGGCACCGACGTCGCCGCTGGGCTCTACAAGTTAATCAGGCAGCAACATCTTTGTGAATAATCTACGTGTGCAAGCTTATATAGTACTGTACTTAAGTGTACAGGCAGTAGCCAGTGCGCGGGAGTGCGGTGCGACGCGGCCAGTCAGGCGCCAGGGCCGCTGTCACATCATGATGTGCACACACACAGGGCCGCCAGGGCGATCAGATATCTGATGTCTACATCGAAGTAGAGGTAGGGCGCACCGGAATTGACAGAAAAACATGGGGTTGTAGACGGTTTCAAGTCATCACCAAACTGAGTTGTAACCGCCTGAGCCTTGGCCACCTGAGTTACCTTCTCGTCATGGAATTTATACCAATTGTCGCTGTCGGCGCGGATATACGCACACTGCAGCCCCGCATCTGGCACTGCAGCTTGCGCGAGCACAGCGAACAACTTGTACACCTGCCGCACGGACCGGTCCACGTCCGGGGCCAACAGCTCGTCCTTGAACTCCAGCGTCTCGGTGAACTCGCAGAGGCTGTTCACCTGTGCAGCATTATTCAGTGCTATTCTATGCGGTTCACTGCATCACCAAGGGGTGAATTAGGAGCTGTTTATTTCAATGCAGCTCTTTCAAGCAGGCATGCAAGGGATCTCGAGACACAGTCAAAACCGACTCGTCCACTCTGAAAGATGAGAGTGAAGCACAAATGGGAGCCGTGCACACCCTCTGTGGGAGGCCAGAGTGATGACCGAATTTCATGCGGCCGAGGTGGAGCTGCAGCACCGGGGGCAGCTCCTGGAAGAGCGTCCGCTTGCGTGCGTCCTGCAGCCCGTGGCCCTCCGTCCTCCACTTGCTGTCACCAGTCAGCACCTCGTCCTGCGCACCCAGACATACTAACACCTTGCTGGTATGGACATGCGTTGGCGTCTGTACACATGTTAAAGGTTGGCTTTCACTTGTGGCAGATGCCCGCAGTGCTGCATGGCTCATGCACTACGGTGCTTGTGCCCACGTAATTATAAGCTCCATCTGAGAGTAGAACATGTTCAAACGGCATCGACAGCGGCTTTTCGAGGCACGGGCAGCGGCTGATGATGCGCACAGACCAGTTTAAGGTGCTCATGGTGGTTGAGCAGATGAGCATGCTCGCCACCGGAGGGGACTGCTCACGATCCTGGATCAGCCACCGCGTGACAGTGACGTACCTGGGAGGATCGTCGCACAAAACTCCACAGACGAGTATGTGAGCTACCGCATCTGGGCCACATGAAAGCCGCACGCGGCCTTAGTGGAGAACCTGCCACATGCACAAGGCTGCGGCGCGGTGAGGTGAGGCGCACACCTTGCAGAAGGCCTGGAGGGCTTCATACACGCTGCTGCAGCCGGTGACGTCCAGCCGGAGGCCGGTAAAGGCCTCCTGCCTTGTTGAGCGGAAGCCTACATGCATGCACTGCATGATGGTGCTCATCGTCCCCTTCAGCAGGCGGAATATGGAGTCCTCATCGTCCGTGCCTGTACACAAGTGCAAAAGTTCCGCTCTCTTATCTCTCAGAACTCAGACACCAGGCGACCAGCATTGTCCGATACACGTGCTTTCAAATGCTGTGCTGTACCATTCGGCCATATCACTGGATTGCCACAAAATTCCTTGGATGGCCTGGACTGCATGACAATTGTGGCAATGCTCCAGGTAACAGCTTGCATACCAGTACCTTTGACTTGTTCGTTCAGCTTTGCAAAAAGGATCCGACCAACCTCCACAACATCGATTCGGTGGATATCCGTGCCATGGAGGCCAGACCCAGCGCTGGTGCCTGTCCAGCCAAGCGCCTTCTCGAGCTGGGCCGTCGACCCAGGCACCCGATCGTATTGCAGGTGGTAGAACAACTGCTTCAGGGCGAGTGGAACCGACCTCCCGCGCTCCTCTGGATCTTGTTCGTCTATTGGCATACCAAACACCGCCGAACGAATCCGCGCCACATGGTAGAGTGTTTGCAGGAGTGGGTTCAAGTACCTGATTACCTCCTGCATGTCATAACAGGAATGCCATGAGAGCATACCGAAGCCGTGGCGACATGTTTGTACTGTGTGCGGCACGCTTGCAGCACCTGTGGGTCATCCGCACTGGGTCGCTTCTGCAATCTGTCATGGCTTGCACCTCACAACGTTGTCTACGATAACTACAAGTACTTGAGGCTCAAACTGTACATATGTCAGAAAGACACTCTTGAAGTTTGGTGTACATTTTTGTGTCCAATGACCCGAACGTCATGACCCACCGTCAGGCCATTGGTCATATTCATGCAGAGGTCTCTCGAGCTCCGGAGGATCCTTCTGCCATGTCTTCCATGAATGACATCATGTCCACACAACACACTGCCGCACATGGAAAGAGCAGTGCAGCAGCCTGTGCCAACGCTGATCATGTTGGGTGTGTGGGCTGAATTCTGCACCGTTGAATATGAAGATGATTTTGTGACGTGCTCGGCCGCGGCAAAGCTGAGGTTCTCCTGCAGGTGCTACAGTATGCGCATGTGTTGGAGCCTATCTCTAGCGCGTGCCGCTGATCAACATTCACCGCGACACAGTCAAGGTGTATTGCAGCCGTGGTAGAACCTGACAGCCGTCAGTGAAATGCAAGACAATGATGCCAAGAGGCCGCCCGGCTCTTGCGCCGGCACAGTCGGATCTGCTGGAATCGTGATAAAACTGAGTGTCATCATGATGATCACAGCTCCATCACGCCAGTGGAGACATGTACAGCGCCAGTCAACTGTAAGGGGCCAGTGCTTTGCACGCCCTGCCTCGCCTCACAGACAGCCTGAGGTGAAGAACAGATGATCACTCAGTGCCTTCGGCAGGCTGTATACTTCAGACCAAGCTCGTGACGTATCGGCCGCATGTGCTGTACACACACGTATGCCGGCATCTGCGAGCCACGGTGGCACAGCTCCCCAGATCTCGAGGGTGCCACAAAGGTGGTGGTAAACACTAGCAGTTTGTCTACGCGTTCGTGGGTAGCACAGCACCTGTACGCAGCTTGGCAGCCCAACAACATTCATTGCAGGTGCATGCCAAGACGTTTAATGGTTGTATTTGCAGGCCTAGGGTCAGGGGCATACCGGGTTCTTGCGAGACGGCACCAGCCCCACATGGCCACTGACGTGCCTCTTCACTGTGGTGTCCTGTGTTTTGACTCTGAGCTGAATGTGGATGTGGAGGTCGCCATCTGGCATGAATTCATCACGTCGTAAAAAACGTAAAATGCGACCAGCTTGGAGGTGTCCAGGCCTCCCTCGTCAATGATGAAGTCATTGCTTTCTGCAGGCAACAGGTTTTGACGTACTAGTGTAGCGGTGGCAGCAAAGGATGTGGGTTCAGCTGAGGTATCTTGATTCTGGCACAATCGATTCCGGCACAATCTGGACATGTGTACCGAAACACGGGGGACCGGCACAATCTGGAGCTCCGCCTCAGTTATCTTTCCGGCGGCCGACTCTGTATACATGTGCGGTTTGAGGAACCGAAGTGGCCGTGCATGACCGCCTCGCTCACCAGCTGGAGGGGTCCCGGTGTCTTTACAGTTGTGTACGGGGGGTGGTGTGCGGGGGGACTATATGTGATGCTCCTTTGGCATGTGGTCCCGTGCGCGACTGCCATGAGTTGTCAATCTTCTCGAGCATTCAGATCGCAGATCTGTGGGGAATGGCTGCGTGAATTCTCATTGACTGTACCTCAGGGTACTGTACTACACAGTCGCCCAAACATTGAGGATGCATATGTGACATCTATATCGCAGCTGCGGGATTCAGTGATTCAAGTAAAAGTGTGTTCAGAGCTAGCCGCGAGACCTTATCTGTGAGGATTTTGTTGCTGCGCAACGCCTGCGGTGCTTCCTGCCTCTGCGATTGGGTCTTTCCCATGGATGGAGTACCTCTCAGATACTGCCGTGGCTGTTGCCCACCTGAGCGAGAAAGCAGCATCTACGTTGTGGGCACACAACAGAACGTTCCCAGTGGTCGAGGATCATACTTTGCAATATGCTGCCTTCGGGGTTCACCCGGTTGACAACTGACATTGTGTAGATGACTTCAGGCAGTGCACTGCTGTGTAGGTACTTGTCCGCTAGCTGCAAACAAACTGACACCGCGCACTTCCCTGGAAAATGGAACCTTTGAAAGGAACCTTTGGAAGGGGGGGCCTTACCTTTGGTTGATTTGATTACAGACCAACGTAGCATCCTAGATACTAATGAAGTTGTTAATTACAACAATGGACAGCTCGCAGTCGTGCAGCGCGAGTCACCGCGCGGGTCTCCACAGCCCAAGCGCCGGCGCGCAGCACCTGCCAGCGGGACAGCTACCGAGGCTCATCTCTCTGCAGATACAAGCAAACATGTAAAATCGGCGCTGAATGTGGTGCCTGGTGAGACTCAGCTCGCCACGGCTGCCCCTCAGCAGCCGCCAGCCACCAGCAACGACCAGCACGACAGGGCTCCCTGCACTGCACAGTGCCACCATCCACCCCCGCCCGCTTCCGCCGACACCCCTTCTCCGCCTCTTCCCCCGCCTCCTGGCCTCGCAGGCGCAGCAGCCAAGCAGTCTGCTACCCGCCGGCCACATCGCCATGCCGTAGCAGCCGCCGGCGCACCCCCCCCTGGGCAGGCCAGTGGGGGCACGGGCGGCAGCGCCAAGCAGCAACGCGCCCGGCGGGGCGGCAAGAAGAAAGGCAAGGGACGGGGAGCAGGCAGCCAATCGCAGCGGGCGGGCCCCCGCAGACAGGCCGGGCTACGTGCTGCCGCATCGGCCCCGCCAGTGCAGCGGGCCAACGCGGCCCCACGGCTGCGCCGGACGCAGCATGTCCCCCCGGCCGCCCGGCTGGGATGGGCCGAGTCGTGCACAAGGGTGTGGGAGCTGGTGGCCGACGCGTGCACGCATGCGCGCGGCGGCAGCGCGCGAGAGGAGGTTGTTGCCGCTTTCGAGGAGCTCATGCGCCTGCCCATGCGCCTGCTGGCGTACAGCAGGGGGCGGCGCTCTGAGAAAGCGGCGGCAGCGCGGTGCCGGGACTACGCCCTTGGGCTGCCCGTGGAGATGTGGGAGGACATGTCGCACGGTCACTGGCCCGGGAAACGCAAAGCTTGTCTGCAGATCAGCTGCAGGCGCAGCACATCGACAGATGCTTGCGCATCAAGCGCTCCATTCACAAAGCGGGCCGTGGATTGCAGGATAGCAAGCCCGCAGACGCACGGTCCCCGGAGGTCCAAGCCGGTCTGCGCGCATTGTTCCCATCAGCAGATCTGCCGGCTCCTCTGGAGCCGAACCCGGATGTCCCCGCTCTGTGCCTGACACGGAAGGCGCTGGTGGCGGCGGTGGCCACCGTGAGCGCACACCATCGAGGGTCATCGGCCGGCCCGTCCGGCTGGACGTTCGAGATGATCTGCGCAGCATGCCAATCCTCGGACGCAGCCACCGACGCGCTGCTGGCAGTCGTCAACCACATGCTGTCCGGCATGCTGCCACGGGAGACGTTCCTGCTGGACGGGCTCCTCATCGGCTTGGAGAAGCCGGACGGTGGCACGCGGCCGATCGCGGTGGGGGAGACCTGGTACCGGTTCGCAGCAGTGTGCGCCCTGCGCGAGTACGGCCGCGGCATCGGAGAGAGCCTGGCGCCGCTGCAGGTCGGCGTTGGCACGCGGGGCGGGACCGAGACAGTCGTCCACGGCCTGTCTTCTGCTCTGGCCGAGGGCGCTTCGGTGTTCTCGGTCGACATGAAGAACGCCTTCAACTGCATCGCCCGCGCGGCCATGTTCGCTGCCGTGAAGGAGCGTGCCCCGGCGCTGCTGCCCTTTACGCAATGGGCGTACGGCGCCGGGACCCCGCTGCACATCGCGGGCGCTCCGGAGGACGTCGAGCCTCCTGGAAGCTGACGGCGTGCGCAGCATTGGGCTAGAGGTGAACCCGGCCAAATGCGGCGTCCACAGCGCCGATGCCGAGGCGGCGGCCGCCGTGGCCGCAGAGCTCGGCATTCGGGATCTGCACGCAGGCTTCAAGGCAGTCGGCACGCCGCTGGGCACCCCGGAGTACGTCGCCGAGGCGCTGGACGCGCGGGCACGCGAGGTCGAGGGCCTCGTCGAGACCCTCGTGCGCATCCCGCTCTCAGTGCAGGCGCGGTTCCTCCTGCTGCGTGTGTCCTTGAGTGTTCGCATGACGCACCTGATGCGGACGGTGCCGTATGCCGTGCTCGAGCCGCACATGCGCAGGGCGGAGGCCGCTGTGTGGCGTGGTGCCGCCGCAATCCTGTGCCTGCCGCCTGAGGTTGCAGAGGCTGCTGCCGCGTCTGACAACTCGGCCACTGACGCTGAGACGCGACGGCTTTCTTACCGGCTGATGTCCCCTGTCAGGCATGGCGGGCGCGGACTGACGATGCTGGTGGACAGCGTCGCTGACGCGGCTTTCCTGTCGGGGGCGGGCATGGCCGAGCGCAACCTCGCTGGCTGCCCGGACCTGCTCCGCCCCCTCCGCGGCCACAGCCGGGGCGGTCTGTTGCAGCGCTGGCAGGGCTTGTTCGACGAGCTGCATGAGCTGCTGGGGTGGGAGGCGGATGCCTGTGACCTACCGGACGAGTTCGTCTCGGGCAAGCTGCTGGCGGCCCACCGTGAGGTGGGGCGCGCGGTCGCGGACCATGCGGCCTCACTCCTGCTACAGGGCATCGACCTCGACACGCCGGCCGGCAGGCGGTAAGCGGCGTGGCTCAGGAGCGCTTCGGGGGGTCCTGCAGGCGCCTTCCTCTCCGCTCTGCCGGGCGGCGTTCTCACCATGGGCGACGACATGTTTGTCCTGGCGGTGTGGCACCGCCTGCGATTCCGCGTCCCGACGGACGTCCCCCCCCCTACGTGCAAATGCAGTGCAAGTCTTGCCGCCGAACCAGACCACGCCATGGTCTGCAAGAAGGTGGCAAAGGAGACCCAGATGCGCCATGATAACCTGGCTCGTGCCTTGCGCCTGGTCGCCTCTTACGCCGGACTACAGTTTGCCCTGGAGCCACTCTACCGTGCCCTCGCGAGGGGCGCGGGTGTTGAGCTGAATCTCCGCGGGGACATCGTCGTGGTCATGCCGCGCCTGGAGATGGCGGCCGTGGACGTCGTGGTCACACATGCGCCGGCGGCCTCATACGTGGCCGCTGCGGCGCGGGAGACGGGTGCGACGGCGGAGCGGGCGGAGGACAGGAAGCGGGACCGCTTCCGGCGGGACGTGCCTGACCATGCCGCGTTCCGGTTTGTTCCGTTTGCAGTCGAATCGTGTGGCTTCATGGGCAAGGCTGCCATGAGGTTTGTCGGTCAGTTGGGGGATGTGGCCGCTGCCAGTGGGCGCATCTCCAAAGGCGCGTTTGTCCAGTGGGCGCTACGGGTGTTGTCGGTGTCATTGCAGCGTGGCAATGCGGATATGTATCGGAAGTCTGGGCTTGTCATCTCTCGGGAGCAGGGGTTGCGGTATGATGCGGGCCTGGAGGACGCGATCCTGCCGGACTGAGTTGTGCGTGCGGTTGTTGTGTTCGTGTGTGTGTGAGTGTAGGTTGATGTTGATGCGGATGAGATTCGGTTTCAGTGTTTGTTTTCTCCCGTTCACTCTTTTGTAACTTTTCCGAGTAGCCAGCGACGTCGAACTCATTGGATGCAATCGATGATATCATGACCCTGGCTGGCGCCGCGCCCTCGTCACCAACGAGCTTGTCAAAGCCACTTTGAACATGCTGTAGCACACGTTGACGATAGCGCTGATCTGTCTTCGCGAAATTAATTCGGCTCTGGGCAGTGCACGGCATTGACAGTGTGCCGCATGCAGGCATGGGCAGCTGTACGAGAAAGTGCATACTGTATACTCCCCATCCGCACATCCTGTCTTCAGGAATTCTGCATACAAAACAGATCGTGGAGATCTTTGCGCCGACGTCTGCTTCACAATGCCCTTGCAGAAGCGCGAGCGCACCCTCCCACGCTGTTGTCTGTGCGGATGCAGCCTCATCTCCAATCACGCAGCCACTCCATCCCGGCTTAGACTCCATGCTGGAATCCTTCTTCTCTTTACAGGCCCTTTCAAGCTTCTACTACCTCCAGCCGTTGCTTTCGTGACACGAACTGATGCTGATCTCGCTCGACGTGTTGGAATGTGCCCGTTCACCCTCCTGCGACACGTTGACTCTTCTGTAACACTATCTGAGATCACGTGCACAGTTGCGATGGATGGAAGTGCCAGTGTAACACAACCTGAAAGAAGATGCGACATAATGCGCGCGTGGGTCGTCGACATGTCTCAAGACGTCTGTCCAGTAGGCGCCAGTAGATCTGACTGGCACCTGAGATCATGCGAGCTGTGACGATACGTCACGGGCATGCATGGAGATGCATAAGAGTGTTCCGGAAGCATCCGGAATGTTAACAGTGGTCGCCAGACCGTCTTGATTATGCAAGACGAGCTATCGCAAACATCCAGGATATGTCTGCTGCGGTAGATGGAGCTCCTTAGCGAGCTCCTGCAGTAACGAGATCTCTGCCGGAGTAACGAGATGGGAGTCTCTGGTGGGTACGGGGATCAGTGCGCTGAGCGTAGCGCACTGTGGCCGGTGTCGTACACAGGCTGCTTATACTATATAAGCAGCTGGACCTTAAAGGGTAGACAACAGATCTCATACTCCATGACTGTTGACTTAACAGTCTTTACACGAGCTGTGCCGTAGAAATGCTTGAACAGTATCCGACTCCTGACGCGTCTCTGCCTTGGAATAAAATCATTGATAGTGGTTCGGACATTCATATCGTAGGAAATCGTGAAATGTTCATTGAGTACGGTCCGTGTCAGACGACTGCCAATCCCGGGGGACTAGGCCAGCTCCCTATCATGGGCAGGGGAACCATTCAGGTGAACCTAGGTACTCATGTTGATAAGCATGGGAACAAGTATCCTTTGGATGTGGAAATCCCTGGTGTTTACTATGCCCCCGAATGTCCGTACAACCTGCTTAGTACAATTGTACCCATTCATGGGTTTGAGACATGAGCAGATGTTCTTGGATACGTGTAGGAGGATACGTGTCTCGAGTGTGTTGAATGTCCCTCGTGTAGGCGACATGGCTAATGGTTTCCTGGAGGATGATGTTAAATACCAGGAGATTGACGAAGATGGTCACCCTGTGTTTGCGTTCAAAATGAGTGTTGATACCAAATCTGTTCTTGTTGGTCAACCTGTCAATAGGGGGGTGATCTGGTCTAAACAGAGCAGTCCGACCTCTGTTGTAGAGGACCAGCAGCAGTGGCATCACGTGGCAGCTGCGGCTATTGACCTCAAGCGACCCAATGCGGGGGGAGCTCAGGTCCCACATGACGCATACTTGCCGGAGCCTGCTTTTCTAGCGCATTTATCCTTTCACCAGTCCACGTGGGTTCTGAAACGTATGCAAGCCAACGCTGATTTTTATGGTGATTTACGTCTAAGAGTCGATTCCGAGCCAATGGGGAATCGTTGTCACGGCTGCAGAATTGGCAAAGTGCCTGCGGACAACTTCTCTACCAGTGATCGTGAGCTCATGGGCCAGGCCAAGTACCCTGGCGAGCAACTGCATGCCAATTTAGCTGGTCCTGTCACTCCAGTAGGAATTGGTGGTGTGAATCGTGTATGTGTATATGTTTGTATGTTTATGTGTGCCTATATATATGTTTTGTTTGTGATGTGTGCCTTTACCCGATATACTTTTGTGGTCGGTCTGCGCAAAAAGAGCGTGGCTGCGGACATGATCTCTGATATTATTGAGCGCATTCGGGTGAATGTGGTGAAGCCAGGTGAACCGGGTGTGCGCATCCTACACACCGACAAAGGGTGAGAGTTCATGGTCGAGGCCTTGATGCTCTACCTCCAGCGTCGTGGCATCACTCACCGCACAACCCCCACGGCTGATCATCGCTGCAATGGCATGAACGAGCGGAGGATCGGAATCGTCTTTGAGGCACTCCGTGTTGCGCTGCTTGCGAGCGGCCTACCTCTGTTCCTGTGGATTAAATGCCTTGCCAGTGTTGTCCATATGGTAGTGCACATGCCTACCATTCTTGTAGTTGCCCATATGCATGGTCACAATCTCACGCCGTGCTCGGCGTTGTACCATGACAAACTGGCACGAATTCTCAAATCCCAGAGAGCTCAGCATGTTGTCAACGCATCCGTGGATGTGGAGCAAGCTGAGAAGGGGAACAAGCGCATGAAAAAGGCCGAGAGCAATAAGCTGAGGGATGAGGGAAAACGCAGGTATCAGTTGCTTGCGACGACAGAGCTTGACGAATTTCTGTTGAGGTCTTATGACAGGGATATCATTCCCTGTATGTCTTTTTTCCAGAGACACCTCCGTTGAGGTGTTCCAAGATCTGCTGCGGCAGCAGCGTCCGTGCACGTGGGGGGTTGAAGCGTATGCGTACCCTAAGGATGACAAGCTGCGGAAGCTGTCCCAAAGGGGTATATAATATTGGATATATAATATTCTTGCATCATGGGTCAGGGCTGGGCTGGGCCCCAGCATGTAGCGTGTGTACGCCCAGGATTTTCTGGAGGTAGGGTATTGTGGTGCGCCAGGTCATGTGCACTGCGGATCAAATGGTGCGCCACGTGCGTAAGTACGATGCGTCCGCTGTTGTGGACAAGAGTGAGCCTGCGGAATTTACGAACTCCTACACGGTTGCCTTCGAGAGGGATAATGAGGGTGAACGTGTGACTGTTGTGCACATGATAGTGATGTCCCTCCTTTCATGGATGATCACACATATGACGGGGGAGTGTTGCGCCGTCTGCGTGACCAGCTTCACACCCCCCCTGGTCATGGTAGGGTTCCTGTCATGGATATGACCTTCCGGCAGGACGACCCCCTGCCCAGTCCTGACGTGTACTCTCCACGATTTGGAGCTGGCTCCTCTGCAGAGATAATCCGGCGTGACCCTGCTCGGGCCACACTTGAGGTAGCCAGGGTAGCTTTGCATCGCACGCGTGCGACTTCCAGAGCTGCGGCTCACCCTGATGTCCCTGTCCCCCAGTTACATGCATGTGCCCAATGCCAGATTGTATCGCCCGGGCAGACGTCAATGAGCAGGGAGGTGAAACGGAGCACCGGGCCCCCGACGCCTGTGGGTGACAGCCCTGAACAAGCGGGTACAGTTTAGAGGCCCACCGGGGGAAAGGCATCGCGTACACTACCAAACCAGGGAGCCGAACCAGCAACACCAGGGAACAGGCAGAGGCAGTCTAGGGACGCACAGGAAGTGTTTACGGCGGTGACCAGTATGGCCGCCATGAGAGGATCCAACAAGCAGGGACCGGCTATACTCATATCATAGAAGTATATGTGCGTTCCTCCTCTCATGGCATCCTCTACATACTTGCCTGTCGCATGTGTCGTTGACCAGTAGCCTGTCGCTGTTGCCCTCATTTCGGCCTTGCGTGTGTCCTTTTCGCCCGATCGGGGAATCAGGTCAGGGATAGGGCGATTAAGCAAACAGGCCGTCTGCAGGACATTGACATCATCGGGGAGTTTGTTGCGGCCGTCTAGCACCTTCTTCTGACCCAAACATGGCTTGGTGGAACGTCGTGACATCTGCGAAGCACCTGGTGCTATACTAGGTGCTATACTTCTATGATATGTGGATGTCGGTAAGCAGGCCCCCACCGGCGGCCAAGTGTGTCACCGCTTTGGACACCTCCCCATTGTGCCCTAACAGGACGGATCGGCAAGCTGGCTGCTGATAGACCCGCACTGCCAATTTATCGCTTGGAGACCTCCCGCTTTGAGAGCAGAGAAGTGCCGCCCTTGTCTTCTCGTACAAGAACAACGAGCACAGGGGGTTACAACCGACCGGCACGTTGCAGGTGGGCTCGGGCACCTTGAGATTGGCTTTGCCCTTTTTACCGCCCGTCTCCTCCTCGGCCTTTGAACGCTTAGTACTCGGCACGTCCATGCACTGAGCGTCTGGGGGGAGGCCACTGAAGAAAAAGCACCAGGCCCACAACATGGCCCGAGGAGTGGTGACGTAGTACTCTACAAAACATACCCCGCTCACACAACGTGACACACCACGTGCAACTGTCGGAAACACGGCGACAGGGAGGCACTGTTGACAGTACACAAGTGACGTAGAGGGGGGCCGGGGGGGGGGGGGGGGATTCATACTGCCGTGTTCCTTCGGGGGGGCATCGGGCTGCTTCCGCTTCTTGGAGCGCTTCAACTGCAGGACCCCGCGCGCCGCCCTGTCGCTCTGTTGCACAGTCTCGGAGCCAGCAGCCCCAGCGTGACCCGATTCGGTAGTCGCCCGAGCGGGCGCTGGTGGGGCATGCTGGCGCACATTGCCAGTTACAGGCATCTACACGATCCGGGGGGACTCGGGATGGCGAATTCACCAACAAGGGCGGGTGTGACAAGGGCGGGTGTGGCGGATGGGCATGGGCGCCGACAGAGCATTTCCCGTGTGTAGTGTCGGGGCCAAACAGACTGGACCTCCGGGGTCTGGGTTGAGCACACCTTCTTCTGACCGTATAACTTCGCCAACACACAAGGGGCGTCACATCCAGGTGGAGGTGTATACGTTCCATCCCATGCTGGCACCAACAACTCCTCCTGCTCGCGCATCCACGCCCCGAGTTGCAGACAACCGAGGACTACAGAATATTTCACGTATGCTACGCCCTGTTCTACTGTTTGCTGGACACGGCCCACCGCCTGTAGCCCGGCATTCATCCAAGCGTCGCAAGCACTGTCGGAGCCGGGCGAACCTGTACGCCCGACGCGCCCCAAGTCCGTAAAATGGCCTGACCGAGATATCAGCGTGCCAATCACGGGAGACAGCGCCGGCCGCAGACAGGCGGGTGGGGTGGTAGCAGCTACGCTTGTGTCAGGCTGGACATCGCCAGGGCGACAGGCTACAGCTTCCTCACCACCCACGACAGACATCTTCTACAACTCTATCCGTAATTATCTGAAAAAACTTCCGGGACGCAGCACACAATCCGCTAGCCGCAGTAGACGCCAGGACGATACCAGCGATAGACACAAAACTCTGAGTCTATATCAATGCCGTGAGGAGACTGCGGTCACGCGACAACAACCATGCCTCGTCTGATGCGACTCACAGCGCTCTGGGAAGCTTGGAAGGTAGCACGCTCACTACAGAGTTCTTCAAAGTCGGTACTCGGTGCTCGTGGGCATCCTGTCGACACTTGAGCAGCCGGGCGCATGCATTGCTCGCATACAGAATGGTTGGTGAGGCACCGACCATTCCACGAAGGTGCTGACTGGGCACACGGGCCTCGAGCCAGAGCGGACTGGAAGGGGGCGCATGCATTGCTCGCATACAGAATGGTTGGTGAGCCACCGACCATTCCACGAAGGTGCTGACTGGGCACACGGGCCTCGAGCCAGAAGGGGGCGCATGCATTGCTCGCATACAGAATGGTTGGTGAGCCACCGACCATTCCACGAAGGTGCTGACTGGGCACACGGGCCTCGAGCCAAAAGGGGGCGCATGCATTGCTCGCATACAGAATGGTTGGTGAGCCACCGACCATTCCACGAAGGTGCTGACTGGGCACACGGGCCTCGAGCCAGAAGGGGGCGCATGCATTGCTCGCATACAGAATGGTTGGTGAGCCACCGACCATTCCACGAAGGTGCTGACTGGGCACACGGGCCTCGAGTCAGAAGGGGGCGCATGCATTGCTCGCATACAGAATGGTTGGTGAGCCACCGACCATTCCACGAAGGTGCTGACTGGGCACACGGGCCTCGAGCCAGAAGGGGGCGCATGCATTGCTCGCATACAGAATGGTTGGTGAGCCACCGACCATTCCACGAAGATGCTGACTGGGCACACGGGCGCTGCCCCAGAGACGACTGGATGGTGCCACACCGACCATTAGCAGGCCAGATCCGAGTTCCGAATGAGGTCCATATTCTACCCAGGCAATCCAGCGTTGCACCAGCCCATCAGGCGAATCCTCGCCGCATATGTGCGTCCCATTTACAGCCTTATGTGCTCACTCCTTTCCAACATAATGTGTCAACACATTTCCAAGCTCGGTCTGCCGGACCTGCATGTGCGCTGCAGCTTTCGCAACAGCTTGCAGTGGCTTTCCAGTGTTCTTCATCTGCGGACACTGCTTGGCCTGGTCTCGCGATATGGAAGAGCACACGTTCCTGTCAGCGCTGTTGCCCAGGATGCCATCGGACATTCCGCGGCCACCGAGGAAGCCATAGGACATTCCGCGGCCACCAAGGAAGCCATAGGACATTCCGCTACCATCGTTCCTTGAGAAGCATACGCACGCGGGCGGAAGGTCGAGATCCTCGTAGGAACGTTCCTCTGTCAGCGGAACGCCTTCGGTTCCGCCCCGGAATGTCACCATTCTCCTAGTATCTCGGGCAAATGGGTGCTTCAGATTAAGCGTGGGCCTGCGGGTGAGATTCAGCGGTATAAGGCACGATATGTAGCTCATGGTTTTTCTCAGGGACGAAGGGATAGATTTCTTCGAGACTTGGTCCCCTGTCGGTTGTTATGCGACACTGCGTGTGTTGCGGTCCATTCAATTGAATATGTCCATGGACATATTCCCGCACTCACAAGTGCCGCACATGAATGTGCTTGGATCTGTCGGTGGACACAGCATTCACAGCCAAAATGTTGGCACTGCTAGTGTCACCCCACAGAGTCGGCTTATGTGGAACCAGTTTCACAGAAAGAAGCAATTGCTTCATCCACATCAATTCGTTTGCTGTTGCACTCATCGCAATGAGTGTCACAATGCATGAGCCTGCGGGCAGCAGTGTGGTGACAGGTGCACCCATGCACGAACGATCCGCGGATCCAGTGCAGGGGTAAGCCGCCAGCCGAGATTGTCTCGATGTAGTGAGAGAGATCCTGTGAGGGTTTCCCGCCGTAACCTTGAGTGTTCAGTGTGCATATAAGCATGTGCACACTGAGATCTGTAACCATTCTCTTTACTGTTTCCCGGTACTAGCACTCCCCTTTCAGCATCTCTCGGTTCTACCTCTGTGCGCAGCAGGTATGAGATGCTGGCTGTCCTGACCTGACCTGAACGAGGACTGCGCGTCCGCCCTGCACAAATGATAGCTTTTCTAACAATGAGCCCCAGCCACTATACTCTGCTTCGTCGAACGCCAGAGCACACAATTTCCATACACCCGAACAATCATACCAGATACACTTTTCAGATCCGCAGAATTCGCAAACTCTGCATCTGAGAAAGCTTCTAGCAAACACCCGTGTCCCTCAGAGCCTATAAATTTTATTCCTAAATTCTTTGTGGACTGCAGGTATCTCAGAACATGTTGCACGGCAGACCAATGTTCCTTCAGACTACTAGACATATGCCGGGCCAGGGCATGTGCCACATAGCTCAGGTCAGGTCGTGTCACTCCGGCAATTGACTGGATGCTTCCTACAGCACTCATGAACCTGGAATGCTCAGCAGCACTGGCTTTCTCCAGGTCAGGATGCACTTTCACACTCCTTAGCTATTGCCGCGGCACTAAGGGAGTTGGAGATTTACGACAGCCAGACATACTGTATGTTTCAAGCAGGGTCTGGATTTTTTGTTTCGTTTTGTCATGATGATTGTTTTGGCCTTGCGATCACGCATGATCTCTGTGCCGAGTGCCCATGCAAGTTCACCCTGGTCTGTGCCTCCGACTTTCGTGAGAATGATATCGACCAGATCCTGCAGCCCCGCAGAGCTGCTGAAAATTCACAAGTCATCAACCCACAAGAAAATGAAACACCGACCAGATGTTTTAACATACAGTCTGGGATCACTTTGTGCGCACACGAATACCATCTCAGCCAAGACCTTTACTAAAGCTTAACGCCACTCGCGGGCAGTTTGCTTCAGGCCATACAAGGTTTTATACAACCTCCATACATGTGCTGTCCCGTCTGTGAAAAACGGGGGCTGTTCAACGAACACTTCCTCCTCCAGCTCACCATTCAGAAAAGCGCACTGAATATCTATGTGTCTCATCTCCAAATCCTCCTGAGCAGCAACTTGTGGATATCAGGAAGCAATCAATTGGCTTGGTTTCCTCTAGACTGCATTGTGGAGTGTCAACATGCTCAGATGTATGGGCAGACACGAACAGCCACAAATCAACTACATGATGCATCTGCATGACTGTCAACGGCCAGGTTTTCATGTCTAGACATGCAGCTGCAACGGATGCTTCAAAGCAATACATCATGAATGCAATATTGTCATTGCTGCATTGTATTGAAGCATCGTGGTCCGGTTTGTATGTTTCCTGTGGTATTCTGCTGCTTCATAACACTCATATGCACCAAGCTGGCCACATCCCCAAAAAATCGATTTTCTTATCCGGATATGTCCAAAAAATCCCGATTTATCGGGCCCGATTTGCAAAATCCCGACATCGGGAGATCGGGGGCGACCCAACCCAGGTTGCAACACAGCTCCGTTGCAACGAAGACAAAACAATGCCAGCATGTGGATGGTGGTTGGGTGGTCAGTCTATAACTACATTTGCGTTGCAAAAGCTCCGCAGATGCTAACACCGATGTTGACCTCGCCCGCGGCTCTGCAGCAGCGTTCGACACACTAAAATGAACAAAAAGTACACTGTTGCTTTACTGCTGGCCACATCCCTGTATTGTAGTGTACCTGCCGCAAATTACACAGCAAAGGCAATTGATTTGCTCCGAGCTCGAGTCGCTGCGCATGACAATTCTGATCGCCGCTGCAGTACAGCATCGCCGCAGTGCTATGACATTCAACGATTTGATTCAGAATGTTTATTGTTTGCTTTGCATTTAGCCCCGATTGTTACGCAAAGTTGGGCAGGTATCTAGATCTGTAGTGGTTTACTGCCCACATCCGGAGACAAGACAGTGCTGCAGGCAAGCAAGCATGCCCACACTACCCCAAAACATTGAGTCAGAGGTTGCATTGCTGCTCAATTGTAAACCAGCCAAGGCAGGTCGCAGAGACAAGCTTCTGGCGAAAAGCACTTTGTTTTCCATACAGCGCTGGCCGACATGGCAGGCATGCACGCATCGTAGCGCTGCCACGTTTAGGATCCCATGTACGCTTCATGTAGTGGATCAGCAGATATCATCGCGTGACACCCCCACCCACGCGGTAACATGGCCTTAGGGAGGTTCACATAAAAATGACCCCCCCTGCAGGCAAACTATCCCTCGCACAGAGACATCGATCGTATTCAATACTATGGATATCTACGCCCGCCACCAGATCCCACATGTATACCCTACGAGGTCTGCAAAGGGCTCATGCATATGAACACCTGTTGTTGAGGAGTAGAATTTTTTTTTTGGTGTTTTTCTTCTCCCGTTTACTCTAATTCAACACTCCCACCACCTTGACATCAGCTCTCGCTCGGCGGTGATCGCCCACCAAGACCGCCACTCGCCCAGTAAGACAAAAGGGCAGTTAGGCACCATGTGTTTACACTGTGTACATGTCATGATCAAAACCATCACGGATCTCATGCATCGGCACGTTGGTTTTTAATGTCACCCGACCTGTGACAAGCCGATCACACATTGGATGGCTTTGGCAGTGTGGACCCGGGCTTTGCGGTGTGGATAGCACACGTTCCACCGGGATCGCCCTAAAAGGTACAGAATGCATCGTGGCTTGAGCATCGTACAGTACCATGTTGGCATGCATGATGTGTTCTGCCAGCATATTAAAATTGCAGCCCACAAGGGAGAGAGGCCATGATGAGTCAGAGACCATCTCATGTCATGACTGCATATTGCACTGGTTTGGCTCCATGCCGGCGTGTGTTCACCATATATGTTTGCATACACCTCTCTGCAACCAACACTGGGTGTGCATCATCTCTGGTCCACTATGGACTGTGTGCACCCCTTAATATATTATAGGGGTGTTTGTATACAAACAACCACCAAATGGAGGCGCCTCCGGACTGCCGTCCGTGCCCGGGGGGCCCCGCCCGATTTTTAGCCACCAAACCTGCACCAAATCCGCATCAGCATGCATCATATGATATCGAAGTAACATGACCTGTGGCGGTGCATGTTTCACAAGGACAAAGGTGGCGAGGCGGGCAGCACAGCAAAAGAAGCGTGCATGTGTGCCTAGAATTTGAGTTAGCTGCCGCAGGAGATCATGTCGACATGGAGTCCGTGTGACTATCTGCCATAAGTGTCACAACAGAGACTGTCCTCGTGCAGACATACACAGGTGACGACATCTTCCGGGCCAGCGTTCATCTGCCATGAGCGGTTAGTGTGAAGCCGTGACGCGTTCTCCCTCTCTAGTCTAGCTATGCGGAACCTGATGTAGCATGCATCCGAGCATCAATTCCATGCACTTGCGCTACTGGCTGTCCTTCGCTGCACTGCTTGTGACGGCAATTGCTCAGGCTCCTCATCACCCTTAGGAACGTCTTGCGCGTCCTGGCGACGAGCTGTTGCAGCGACTCAGTGGCAGCAGAAGCTGATCATGAGCGAAGCCGACCTGTCGTCCCCGCCTTTGAAGGTGCATTATAAGGAGTCAGATGCTGTTGAGTGCATTGATCGTCATGTCGCAGTGCGGTCGGCCCTTCTGTCTGGCGTGTTGGAGACGGAGGGAAAAGTATTTCTGCCAGATACGATGACAATGCCACAATTCATCGTCTGGAGGGATGCACCGGCGCCCGGGAGCGCCGAAACAGAAGAATTGTCGAAGCTGTGCACTATTTTGACGGTGTGCTTCTCTTCGGGTTTGACAGCGCCTTTCCGTTGCATCTGGAGCGAAGCGGCATGCGCAGTGCCTTCGAAAAGAACGAACTGCGTTGCTGGCTGATGGGTGGAGATGAATGTCGCAATCAGCGAATCAGAGCTACAAGCATGTCATAACTGCGTTTGCAGGCTGCGGATGTACTTGGCGATGTCCTTGCAGATGTGTGGGAGCAGCTCGTTATTGGCTACATAACCAAGCAGATCGTCCGGGAGCCACGCCCTATCGCAAAGAGCGTCCGCGAACATGCAGCAAATTCCCTTTCGATCCTTCCTTCCCATCTCTGGGACCGAGTGATCGCACGGGTCGGGCGAGAGCCGTTCCACCTGCACCAGCTGCTGGAGCTCATGCCATGCCAGCAACACACAGCCATCCTCCATGCGACCGTCTCACCTGCGCAGAAGCTCACGGCCCGCCTCCTCGACGAGCCAGATCCATTTCTCAAAGCTCTTGCACTGGTCAACACCAAGGGCAGTCAGAAAGCACCAGCCTCACCGCAGCCGATTCTTTCTCTGGACCTGCAGTTCTTACCACTGCAAGCACCTCAGCACAGTGCAAAGTCTGCCCTGTCCAAAGTCACAGTCAGGCTTCTCAGCAGAGCTCTCCAGGCTCAAGAGAATCTACTGTCTCTCCACTTTGGCAGCATCCAGACAGAGGCTCCCTCCTCTCAGAAGCCATCTGTCAGTGCAGCTGCCAAGGCTCTGCATGCTTTGTCATCTTTCGGAAGAGCTGCTAGCCTCTCCGCTAAGCTGCTGGCGCCAGCCATTGCCAGCCTGACATCACTGCAGGCTCTGTCACTCGGGTCTCCAGCAGACTCCTTCACTCTCAGTAACCTCCCTCTCACGCCCTCCACTCTCAAGTCCCTGCCCCACCTCCGACGCTTCGCACTGTCTCTCACACAGACTCCAGAAGAGCCGGGTCCTGCCAAATCACAGTCGCCAGGCAAGATCTGCCTCGCATCGATGCTGTCCAAGTGCACCAAACTCGTCTCTCTCCACATCCACAATGACCCCTTGCCCTGGACCGTGGGAACCAGAGGTTTAGATGAAATGAAACCCACATTTGCGCTTTCCGCCACAGCCCCGCTGCGCCTGCCGCACCTCAGCCACCTCGACCTCACCGGCGCCTCCCACTCCCTCGCGGCGCCGCTGCTAGCCTCGCTTGTCGCCCCTCTCACCACCCTTACGCTCGGGGACGTGCACGGCCTGCGGACATGCGTCGTGAAGCACCCGGGATGCAGCGATGGCTCCATGGGGCTTGCAGTCCTACTGGAAGCCATTCCCACGTTCCCGCACCTCCAGAAGCTCCACCTTGATCTCCCCTTGTGGCGCTGCAATCACAACGCAAGCTGCTGCAACTCTTGGAGGAACCAGGATTCTCAGGAGATGTTTCTGCAAAGCAGCCCCGCTCTCACGCAGCTGCCAGATCTGCAGGACTTTGCCGTTGCAGGGCGCAGCGCCAGATTCTTGTACCGCGTCACCAGGGCGGTCCTCGCAGGCTCCCCAGCCCTGCGTCACGTCCACCTCGCCTGCAGAGGCGTCTTCTCCGTTGAGGAGGCTGACAAGGCGCCGCTGCGCGACCTCCTCCGTGAGCTGCAGGCGCCACGCCTGTCCACCTTCTCCCTCCGCCTGTTCGATGTGCCCTCCGGCCCGCCCCCGAGCCTGAGCTGGTTCCTTGCGGCGCAGCCTGCGCTCACGCGGCTGCAGCTGCACTGGTACCGCAACTGCCTGGCGTCAATAGAAGAGGTGGCTGCGCTCACTCGCCTCACAGACCTACAGCATCTGGAGGTTCATGATTTCAGGCCAGACCCGGCGCTTCACGAGGACCTGGGCTGGGCGCTGCAGTCGCTGACGGCGCTCACGCAGCTCAGCCTCACGCAGGGTGGGCTGCAAGACTGCTTTGTCGCGAGGTTCGTCGGGGCGGCAGCTGCGTGGCCGTCGCTGCGGCGGCTGTGCCTGGGGCGGGAGTTCCTGGCCAAGGGGCCGCAGATCCTGATAGAGAACTTGGGGGAGTTTCCGGCGCTGCGTGAGGTCGCGTTCCAGGCCGGGAGCCGTGTGCATCTGCACTCTACTGTGCCAACAGAAGTGAACAATGCAGGGGTCTGCATGAAGGGGCCGCCAATCAGCAAGTGGCGGCTGGGGGAGGCGGCGGCAGCGGCCGGGGTGCGGCTAGCGTGGACATGGCGCCGCACGCGCGGCAACTGTGATTGCATGACTTGCAGGAGGAGACATATAGCAAATCCTTGAAGCTGCATGTCAACGAGCGGACGTGGTGGATGCGACTTTCTGTGCAGTCTGTGGTGGTGTCCAAAGCAAAGCAGGACACCTGACAGTGCTTCGGATGTACTCAGTCAAAATGTAAGTTCTCGTAGTGTTCAAAAGCAGCTGTGTGGCCTCACGAGGAGCTGTATCCGGACTGCTGCTACACAATTGGACCTGCATGCGACATTCACTGCATATCTGCCGGTGACGCATCAGATTAATTTGCTGCTGACTGAGTGTATGTGCACACAATGTACATGTTGGTGAATCGTCGAGTGGCATGATTCACCATGGTGCAAGCTTACACATGCATATGTGCTTTTCCTGTGGACCCCGATGTGGAGGTGCAGCTTGTAGTACCGAGTGGGCCAGCTGCCCTGCACGGCAGTGTTGGGTCGCGTTACAGCATTTCCAGGGCTCCCACCCAGCAATTAGACCTGAATATTCGGATTTGTTACATATGATCCCGCCCGACGACCCAACACTGCTGCACGCACGGCACTGTCCGGGCTTGGACGACCCGTCCACTGGGGAGCGGGGGCGGAGGTCAGCCATTTTCAGTGGCGGAGCAGACTGTGCGCATGGTGCACTGTGGTGTGACCATGCCAGTGGGCTCCGGTGCTGCCATATTGGCCAGGCCGAGAGTCTCGCTGAGCATCAATGACGGATCCTTCGAAGAGTTCCAGCTCGCTCATGAGCTGGTATGATCATGCCAGTGGTCATCTGGCTCCGTTTTGGAAGCCGAATCGACCCTGCCCGGTCACACGGTGTGAGGGAAGTTTGAGGCTTTACCGTGCTGCCAGCTTTCACCATCCAATTGGATGACTCAAGTCAGACCTGGGCACCATCATGATGCCAGCACGATACTAGAGGTTTCTGAGCATGACCGATGCCGCACAGTAGAGATTACATCGACAAATCATGGCTGCCACAGTGGCGGACGCATACCCGCGCTTCATATCTGTCTGCTGTATGTTTGTTCACAGGGCGAGTTCAGTCGCGCTGAAGTCTGCAGAAGGACACCCATGGAAGCCCATGCATGGCCGTCACAGATCAGATGCGACGATTCCCGACAGTGCGATCTCATGCGCGGTCCATCGCGGATGCAAGCACTGCCAATCGTTAACGCCCTTATATCACCAGTCATCCTGTTATTATGATCAATATCAGTGCCAAGTCTCATAGAAACGTACTGTAGGCGCCGCTGCAGCTGGATATCCACAACCATCACGTCTCGCCATCGTGGCAACAGACAGCGCCAGAACCTGCGCACCTGCTTGCACCGACCATCACGCGCAGTCAGTATGGGATTCGCAGTGTTGCCATCTCAGTTGCAGCTGTCTAGGCTGCAACCGCGTGCACAATGTGCGCCTGCAAGCGGTGCGAGATTCATGAAGCCTTGCCGGAGGGCTGTGCGGTGCAGCTCCTCTGCGGACGTGAAAGAGGAGGCGAAGGAGGCGTCAGCCCCTACCAAGAGTCTGATGGAGCTTCCGAGTGCGTTCTCTGCTCCCTCGGGCTGGCTGGCAGGGCCAGTGGCGCCATGTGTGAGAGATCGAGAACTGTGTGTCCGCCGGCCACGCCTTCCCTCTACATATACACCGCTGTGTACTATTTCACAATGTACGTAAGGGGCCATTCGAATGTCTGCTTCGCGATAGTGGGAGCTCCATGCGCGCACGAGCCAACTCCAAGTCGATTGCTGAACGGCGCCGAGCATTGCATGGCCGCAAGCTGTTGCACGAAATCTGCCTGACGACGCGTTTTCATCACAAGCAAGCAGTTCTCGTGACAGATGTGGAAACAGTGTTGCGCTTCCACACCGGGAGACTGACACAGAGCCTCTGGATGCCTCAAAGTCATCTACACATTCGCTGTGTCGCGAGAGTTTCACCTGCTATTAGTAGTATGGTAATGGTATGGTTCTTCGTATTCCTCGCTCTCTTCTGTGACACACCACAGCAACAGTGCTGTCATTGCTCGACCTCATAGCATCCGTCATCAGCGACTGAGAAGCCAGCTCCGAGCTTCACACACCTACACGTGTGCAATTTAATATTCTGGCCGCTCGAGCGCCCTCTGCTTGCTGTACGGGACATGTTTTGCATGCATTGATATTGGGGCGGAATGGGAGGGGTCATTGGGGGTTGCTGTCCCTGCGTGGTGCGAGTGGTGTGGGGTCCTCAGCGGGTGGGGAGCTGGAGCATGTGCAATCGCGTACGTATGCATTGACCGGCCCGGTGGCGTCACTGCCAGTGGTAATTGAGGCAGGCTTAAGGCAGGCCTGCTGATGTCAGTTCAATCGCGAGTAGACTGCGGCTGATGATGTCTGCATGATGTTGGGAAGTCTTTGTCGATGGCGACATGTGTGTGATGGCGACATGCATGTGGCCTGCTCCACTGCTGCCTGTAAAGGGGCCCCGGGTGGCCGAATCGCAATATAATAAATCTACAGGTGTACACATGTCTTTCGGCGCGTCCTGTTTTAATTATTGGGCCGGGCATTGCTGCACATTGAGCGACGCTGGCGGGCATGCGCAGGTCCTGCTCCTGGCGTGGGCTGGGGTAATTCATATGCCATAGTAACATCGATACTCATGCATATGAGCTTCCAGTTTTCTTTCGCGGTGCTGCCCGCCTCGCCACCTTTAACCTTATATCCTCATGCATATGAGATTCCAGAGCAGGCCCGGGCTGTGCACACGCAGGTTTCGCATGTTTGTTCAACCGGGCCTTGATGATGCGGCCACATGTCAGCCAAGCGTGTACTCGGCAACTTTGCGAGCATTTCCGGGAGGGCTGCACATTTCCAGTTTGTTTCGGCATGGTGCTGAGTGTTCGGTGAAACCACTGGCAACATCATGTTCGAAGTGCCACGTGCGGGCGTGTGTGTCCAGTCGGCTGCTTATGTTTCACCTTGTGAAATCCAAGTCAATTGATTTGTCATGGTACGAGAAGAAGGAAGCGGGGGCGCGGGGGGGGGGGGGGGGGGGGGGGGGGGGGGCCTCTCCGGACCTTTCTGATGAAAGGTACTACACATCACCGTCTCACGGAGTGATCGCCGAGCCGCATGTTTACAGGCAAGGCGGGCGTGCCGGTGATGGGCATGTTTGGCTACCTCTGGGAGAACAACCTCGACCTGTCGGGGCTGCATGCTGAGCTTGGGGACACGATCGCGGTCAACCTTGGCCTGCCCCTCGGCGGCTGGCACCTCGCCACCTGCGACCCGGCGGTCGTCCGAGACGTCCTCAACTCCACAGACGATCGATTTTACTCCGCCTGGCCAGGTCTGCTCTCATTTGATGCCCCGCTTTCCCTGCCAATGGCTTGCCCACGGCTTCATGAGTAGACGTTTGCGCTAAGGTTGGGCCTGCCAGGCGGAGTGGCCTTGCATGCTATTGCGACCACGCGTGGCCAGCGTGAAAAATCAGTACCACCGGCGCCCACACTCCGACTAGTCTGAACTGCATGCTACGTTGAATTCCAGTATGTTTGTATGACTGAAGACCAGTAGACTTGAGCTAGCTCGCCATGAAGTCGGGGCAATGTAGCTACATTGCCGCGACTTCCACTGCGAATGCATGCATTCCACTATAGTGGAATGCAATGGAAAGCGCTTGGGCTAGCCCGCTGGAAACGTGTAGTCTCTCAGGAGCATGCAGGTGTATCTTTGAGCTTGTACTGCGTTGACTTGTCCTGCTCAATCTCATATAAATCCCTTTGATGTTATAATGAGGTATTGTGATCGTGGACCGGACATGGCAGCCATGCCAGTGCGTACAGCAGCGCCATAACAGCCATAACTGTGGCAATCCAGTGGTATAGCGGCCATATCACTGGATTGCCACAATAACTTTACTTGAACTTAAATCCACTACTTGAACTTAAATCCACTACTTGAACTTAAATCCGTAAAGTTGAGTACAGCACTTTCAGGAGCTACTACGGCACATGTACATGTAGCACGCCCTCACAACCTGCTAGCGCTGTGGTTGTGCTGGCATGGCTACAGCACTGCGGCTCTAGTGCAGGGCCGATCGCCAGGCTGGTGTTTCCCCGGGAGCGCAGCTTCACAGATGCGGAGGCCAAGCCGTGGCGGCGCATGCTCTCGAGCGTGCTGTCCCCCGAGGTCGTGACGAGCCTGCAGCTGCCACTCATGGTACAGGACATCTCCACCCAGATGCGCGCCATCGCATGCGCCGGCCAAGAGGTGTGACTGGCTGAACTGTACATGTCAGAAGCATCGTGTATCTGTCAGAAGCATCGTACGATTGCAGCTGAGTGTCCAATGCAATCGCACACCACACCACAGAGGTGTTGGATATGACCCCGGTGGCCTCAACATGGAGGTCGAGCACCTCCTACTGTCTGCCAAATAGTGACAACCGGATCGGATTGGCAATCGTGCCAAAAGCCTCGCGTTCAATCGACAGGTGCTCTGTGAAGATGTCACACATGGCTGCAATTGGCTACAGCAACAGCGGACGTATGCCGCAGAGTGTGCATGCTGAACGTCGGACGTTCAAACTGTGAACGGCTGCCTTAGCAAAGAACCAATTGGTATTTTAAAGGCTTACACTCATGGCTGCTTTGTGAACGACTTGTACAGGTGGTCTCGTGATGTGTCGGCCGAATGCCATGACGCCAATGTTCTGCAGACGTCGCAGGTGTTTCAGTGGTGGGGCCTTGATCGCTATGTGCCTCACAGACTGGGGGCTGGTGAGCTTGCATCCTCTGATCATGAGGTGGCTACAAGCTGAAAGTTAATTACGATAAATATTGGGTACTTAGCACCGCACTGAGCAATAGCCATATGGCTGCACTCAACCCGCTCAAGTTGCCTGGGTAATAGTAGCAAGTGCACATGTTGATGACATGCAGTGCTCAATTGAACCTGCAGCTACTTTTACATAGTACATAGGGCGCGATGACTCATCAGGTGTCAACGTGCCTTCTCTGTATGGGATCGTCCAAGTTGTTGATGGAGAATGCCCCAGATTACCGTGGATGCGATCAACTGTACATCACAGCGCCTGTGCATATGCGATTGCTGACTAAGCCGTTCCCCATCAGATCTACCTCTGCCCAGGGCTGCACCCCAGCCACTCGCGAGCGGGACACCTGCTGTTCTTGCGGACAGGATGCATCAGGTCACAGCCACACGATCGCAAGGCCTTATCTGAAGCCCTTTTCTACAGGTTTCGTGGCATGAGCAGGCTCGGAGAATCGCGTTTGGCGTTGCCACGAGAGCTGTGCTCGGCCCCTTGGTGACAGACGATGAGATGGACGACATGTGTGCGATGTTCAACTTCATCGGTGTCACAAGCGCCCTGGTGGGCACCCCTCTACTTGAGCCTGTAGGCATGATTGTCAAAGCCAGCAGGTCCACGACCGATCACTAGTAGTCCTGAAGAAGGCCTTGTGCAACCGCTGTGGTACCACCACATTGACTTCAGCGCAAGCTTGCAATGTGCCGTAGTGTGGCAGTCCAGTGGTAGAGCGGTGTTATTTGTGGAATGCCACACAAAAGTGCGGGGTGGCAGACCTCGTAAATAGGACTGCTCTGGTAGACGCCAACTGTGGCGGACGCCATGACTGCCTGGTATTTTGAAACCAAGGCTTTGGAAATCTGCCCGGGACTTTCAGACTTGCGTAGGCTGACAAATCAAGCTTGAATACCCGGGATTCTGTGCAACCCGGAGTGACGCTACGCTGCAGGATTTTGGGTTCCGGGACGGTGTGCCAGGCACCCCTTTCCATAAGTCGGTACAGTCGCGCAAGGCCATCGAGGCGACCTTGTATGCCAAGATCAAGCCCGCCATCGACGACCCCGACAGCTTTGGCAGCCAGCGCTGCGCGGTGCTGCGCATGTACCAGGGCCTCCTCGACGAGCAGCAGGCCGGCGCGCAGGCAATGAACAACGAGTGAGCTTCTGATCTTGGCCATTGTAGATACAGATCTTGTTCATGAACTGGCTTATCACGCAGCGGTAGAATATTCTTGATAGGTTTCTGCAGTCCTACGTGCGGCCGCTACGAGCCGGTTGCAGTGTTCTGGGCTGAAGCTGTGTCCCTAACGTGAAGCAATTATCAAAGAAGTTCAGTGCTGAACATTCAGGTTAGGTGGCGTGCCATGCAGACGCAACTGTGCATATAATCAGCATTGATTGTGCAGGGACATTGCCCGGATGCTGACGCAGGATGCCTTCTTCCTCATGTTTTCCGGCACCGACACGACGTCGTACAACATCATGAAGGTCGCACTTGCACTGGACAGGCACCCGGAGTGGTTCCAGAGGCTCAAGGACGAGCAGGATGAGCTGAGGGCGGAGTTCGGGGACACCATCGATCGCAAGGTGAGCCCGCAAGGGCTCTGCCCCCCGCATCTCAATTGCGAGACGCCCAAGCTACTAGCTTAAGCATGATGGCGTCTCGCAATTGAGATGCGGGGGGCATCGAGTACCTACCGATCACAACAGCCTGACGCCCGAATGACACTGTTTGTGAAGTGCCTGCTCACTTCGTCCAGGTGTCTGCAGAGGCTAGCAGCCCCCTGGTTGTGCCTTGCGCAACCTTGGTAAAAAGAAATGATGCGCTCCGCAGAGACCGCCGTGTGTGCTTGTACGCAACACCAGAGAGAGAAACCGGCATGGTCGGTGCGAAGGGGCTGCAGGTCGACATGCATGAGACGCACTGAATTGCTGCAGGTGTTGTCCCGCAGCCACGTAGCCACCGCGATGGCCCTGGAGATCCTCCGCCTCAATGTTCCCGTCAAATCGTTGTTCCGTCGCACAGCCTGCGACACGACCGTCGGCGGTGTATCTCTGCCAGAGGGCAGCAGAGTGATCGTCAACCTGTATAAGGTATGCATGGTGCCCATGAGTTGCGATCCTCGCAATGCCGTCCCCCGTGCGTGCGACCCATCTCATTATCTGTGTACCACTAGTAGACGTGTGCCAGTGGTACAGCGGCCATATCACCGGATTGCCACATGCCTCGAGACTTGAGGACATATACTATTTTGTCCGTTCGAATTCAATCGCGAGGCCTAGGCCATATACTATTTTGTCCGTTCGAATTCAATCGCGAGGCCTAGGCCATATACTATTTTGTCCGTTCGAATTCAATCGCGAGGCCTAGGCAAAATCATGAATTCAATCGCGAGGCCTAGGCCAACTTCAAGGCATTCCGCTCACGCATACAGTTCTGAAAACGGAACATAGATCACAGTTGAGGGTGCCGGCAAGGCTCGATTCCCACCAACTGACATGCTTGCAGCCCACAACCACTACCGGTGGGGGGACTCTGGAGTTCGATCCGTCGCAGTGGCTCAACGCAGACGGCACCGCCGCCAGGGGCAATGACAGCAAGGCCAACCTCGCCTTTGGCGCCGGTCCCCGGCGGTGCGTCGGGCAGAGCGTGGCCACGGTGGAGCTGATCACCACCATTGCCATCATGGGCCGCGAGGTAGACACACTCACAGTCCCGCCGGGGGAGCATGACATCAATTTTGGCGCGACGCCGTACCACCCGACAGGCATGCCGATCATGCTCACATCGCGGAGGGCCGCTACAGCCGAGGCGTGATATCGATGCCACCGTCTGAGCTTCCCGCTGGCCCTGGTTGGCGCCGCTCCACGTCACGGCCCGGGGATGACCGGGTGGACGATGGCTCGCATGACAGAGAGAAAACAAAACATTCCATAGCCCTGACTTGGCCGGCTTCAAGGTGGTGTGGGCTGCAGATGGCAGGGGCAGCGCTGTGCACGGCAGCGCATGTGGCAGCGCTGCCCCTGTCATCTGCAGCGCTGCCGTGGAGCTCCGTGGTGCGCTGCAGTACCGATGCGGCACGGCAGTGCACGGCGGCGAGAATATTGTGATGCTGGGGTGTTGAGGAGGCTTGGGGGTCCAAGGGCTACGCATCACGTGGCTGCCTGCAGCTGGGGGGCCTGCAACTCGGTGTGTGCGCAGGATAGCACGGCTGCGACAGCGGAGGTCAGTGGCGCTGACTCAGTGCTGACCTAGGTCATCTGCAGCCATGCATATGGCCTGACTCGGTGTGCCGGGCCGCTGAACATGTTGCAAGATCTCAGCCCGCTTGACGCCTCCCATTGGCCTCGCACATCTGGCGGCGTGTAGTTTTAGTTGTGGCTGCAGGGCGTGTGGTGGTTGTGGCTTGTCCACCCTGGGTCTGCCATAACTAATTATGATGATATTATATATGATTTATCATCAGTACCCTGTAACAGTTAAGTTTGATAGTTTTACGACACAGTATCAGGTGCAGAAAACACACAGCAAAGTAATCTCTTCCGCAGCCGCATTCTTCTGCCATAAGAGATTGGTGTGAAGTGGCTGGCGTGAAGCAGCGACGCGCTCTGAATCTCGCAGCTGCAGTCTAGCCATCCGGAACCTGATGCATCCAGCATGCATGCATCCGGGTGTCGCAAGATCTAGAAAGGGATATCCCTTTGTAGACATCCAGATGGACACCCAGTGATAGCTCCAGCGACTCCGAAGGCGCAAGCGAGTCAACATTCAGCCGCAGTGTGGCAGTTCGGCAGACCAAGTCCGCCATCGCACCACTCCCCGAGCTGCAGGATTTTGCAATTGCTGGGAGCTGCACGAGCTCCCTGTACGCAACCGCAGCATTCATCGCTGCGGCCTCCCCTGCCCTCCGCCACATGAACATTGCCTGCAGACGTGACTGTCCAGGCGACAAGGCGGCCCTGTATGACCTTCTCCGCGGCCTGCGGACATCGCAGCTGTCCACTTTCTCCCTCCGACACTTCGACGTGCCCTCCGGCCCGCCCCCGAGCCTGAGCTGGTTCCTTGCGACGCAGCCAGCGCTCACGCGGTTGCATCTGCACTGGTACCGCAACTGTTTGGCGTTGGTGGACGAGGTAGCCACGCTGGCATGCATCACGGCCCTGCAGCATCTTGACATTCATGACTTCCGGCCAGATCCTGCGCTCCACGCAGAGGGTGCGAAGGCGCTGAGATCTCAGACGGCGCTCACGGAGCTCAGCCTCACTCAGGGCGGGACAGCTTTTTGGGGCAGCTTATCGGGACAACAGCCGTATGGCCAGCGCTACGGCGGCTTTGCCTTGAGCAGGAGTTCTTGCGGGTTGGCCCACCGGTTCTGATGGCGCACTTGGGGCAGTTTTCTGCGGTGCGCGAGGCTGAGTTCCAGGACGGGTTTCATGTGCGTCTGGACGCAGGGGAGCAGGTAGAGTTGGCCCGGAACGCCACACCCTCGCAGGCGCCGCCAACGACCGCGTGGCACCTGCCAGTGGGAGAGGCCGCGGCTGCCGTTGGGGTGCGGCTTTTGTGGACGCGGCGCCGCACACGCGCACCTGCAGCTGCCCGACATGCACGAGGAGGCATGAAGCAAACCCATGATCTTGCATGCCGAAGAGCACTCAGAATCTGTATGATTTCCAGTAGAGGGGGGTGTGGTGGCCGTGACAATACATAGCTGACACCAATCAAATATGTATAGCTTCAAACTGTTGACTATTGAATGTGGGATGCTGCCAGCTGAAGATGTTTGCATGCGCTCAGCTATAGCAGCGCTGATCCCCCCGGTGCACTCCAAAGGAGACGCCGTCGCAGTTGTCACAGGCCCACAGCGAACTGGGGTCATTTGGCCGATGATCATGCACTTTCTTGCAGCCCCGGGCTGCACCTGTCACGCACAGCTTGCACCAGTCCGAGTCCAAATTCTGGACGGCCGTCGCACCAACACTGTCAAGGCGTCCGACACTGCTAGCTACTCATATGGCCGTCAATTGCAACCACGCCAGGGATCCCGACTTGCAGTTGTCACGTTAGCGCTGAGTTTACTGATGCACAAAAACTCACCGCATATTGCAAGCCTGAACACGGGCAGAAGGTACAGCATAGGTGGACACGCCTTCTACAGCACGTCACGAGGTTCGGGCTTCTGCGTCTAGTGGACCATCACTGACCAGCTGTTCTGTACTTTCATGCTGGTCTTGACCCGCCGCACCTGATTGCGCCTACATGCTCAGTAGCCAGCCGAGCTTCTCCGAGGGCCATATCCCGTTCCCCGGCAACTGCACCACCCGAAGCATTGCTTTCATTTGCAGCTGTAAGAATGTCGGACACATGTAAGTGCCTTGAGAGGCATGCGAACGACTTCACAGTGTTGGGCCTGGGGGTCATGGAGGTACGCTTGGCACTGCCGCACGCCAACAACCAGGCTGTGACCCACTGCCCGCACCATCCTCTGTGTGTTACAAGGACAAAGGCAGCAAGGCAGGCAGCACCGCGGAAGAAGCAAACAGACGAAGCAAACACTCAGCCACCCACGCACGCGACACCCACCACGACCAGGAAACCCATCACCGGCGCAGCAAACGCCACCATCCTCTGTGTGCAAGCCAGCCCAGGAGTCATGCAATACGGCCGGCGCAAGCTTTGCGATCTGCAAGCAGAAAGTTGCGTAGTGCCAGTTTTGCGTCGCCCGAGCGTTGGGGCAGCACAGCGTTGATCACCGCAGACCCAATGCCATCACGGGGCCACAGACATGCCTTGGTGCTGGTGTCAACTCGGCTGTGCGCAGCGCTGAGCTATCAGCGTGTCGCCATGCAGCCAGCGCTTCCCGTGCGCCCCCGCAATCCCCTGGCTGCCATCGATCTTCTGAAGCGAGTTTGTGTCGGGCGTGCTCGTCTGGACCTGCATGACCCAGACGGTAATCGCAAAATGGTACCCAATTGCAACGCTAATGATATCTGCTGGGAAGCAGGTGCCGACAGAAGTGTTGTGCTGAGACGAGCTAGCTGAGTCGCATCGTGAAGCAGTCAACACGAGACGCGTAATATGCATATGCAGATGCAGGGCATCAGGCCAGGTAGGGGCCACAGGGGCAGATCACTTGTCACTGATCTCTCACACTCATGGCATGAGCAGATTATCCGGCCGGTTGTGACATGTCACTAGTACACCGCCGGAGGCAGGATCCACAATTGGCGCATCCCACCGCGCACGGGCTAGGGTTACCTATAGGCAGCTATGGCCTACGCGCTGGCAGCCATCGCCGTAGGCCTGAGAACACATGACCCAAGCAATGCAAAGCAGATGGCCGGCAGATGTCGCTAGTCAATGATGATCAAGGTCAGTAAAGCTTACTCAAGCATACCAAAGTGTAGTAGAGCATGGCAAAGTGCATCTGGACTGCAGTTGCATTGGATACCTTTGGTCAGTGCCAATACCTTCACAAGGAGGCGCAGCAGCTGCTAGCGACAGGTGGCACAGCTAGCGACAAGTGGCACATGCGGCCCCGGGTCTCTCAAGTCACCGGTAAGAGCAAGTCACAGCCAGGTGAACATACAGAGCGGCGCTTCCCGTGTGCGCTGAACTGCTGTGGCAATCCAGTAGTATAGCGGCCATATCACTGGAATGCCACAAAAGCTGGGTTCATGAGGTCGGTAGTTCGACACTTGCCTTGCACAGGCAGGTCGCAGACACCAGCTCCCTTGCGGAGGAAGCATACCTCCACCCAGGCGGAGAATTTCCGTGGCTGTCCATCCTCTTCGGTGCCACCGAGCTCATTCGTAAGCAGAGTGTCCACCGGTGTGCCTGGGTCCACCAGCACCGCCCCATGCAGCCGCTGTGCGTTGTTCACAAGCTCCTTCAAGAACATGAGTCGGGGCGCCTGGTGCGCCGCACCGCCGATCGCCTTCCGTGCTGCGATGGACGCCCGGCCCACGTATATGACGATCGGGTCAGTGAGGCTGCTGTCTTTCTGGCCATAGAGGTCGTCGCTGCGGCGGAACTGGTGCACAAGGTCGCGGGCACGATGCTTAATCGCGTCATCAGCTATCTCCTGCACAGAGGCGCCGGCGCCAGTTGTGCTGAGTTCATACCTGATGTTGCGCCGCGTGGCGTCAGTGTGGATGTGTAGTGTGGTATCGGACAGTCTGGCCAAAGCATGGTTCGGACACAAGATGTGGATGTCAACCCGAGCATGAGTACAGCGACATTGGCCAGCCACGTACAGCTTGTGCACGTGGCAATCTTGGTGCTCTTTTTGAGATGAACACAGTCACGACTTGGATGGCAAGCTGTTTGTGATTTTCGAGGGGCAAAATTTGTTAAAGCTCTGGCCAAAAGATGCAGGACGCGTAAGAATTCGGATGTCCCGGTACCATATGCATGCGGACTGTGTGGCACCGCCATAATTGTGCACAAAACATTATGCCGGTCCGTGCTTTTTATGTAATACATGTACAGCATCACCCAGTGAGCTTTCTACCTCAGTACACAAACCAACACCCACCACATATGCATGAAACCCACATGCATGTTGAGTCCTGGTGCACGTAGCGGAAATGTGCTCTGATGCCGCCATTTGCAGACATGTCCAAGCATGCAGTCGGGGGGGGGGGGGGGGGGGGGGGGGGGGGGGCACAGGCGTGGGCGCGCACGTGGGGGTTGATGACGATGTGAGGTCGGTAGGAGCCGTTGCGTCGCAGCTGCCATACCCAGTAGAGCTGATCCATCGACAACACGCCGCAGATGGGGGAGACGCGCTCCATCACCTCTGCCCACGTCCGAGACTTCTCAACCTTGAGAGTGTTCTCTTGCGGCAGCTTGGAGAGGTCTGGCAGTTGGTAGGCCTTTTTGAATCTCACCCATTCCTTACCCTGCATCAGGATGCACGCTGATGTGTAAGAAATACAGAAGCACTAGGAGAATGGTGACGTGGTGGTGAGGAACGTGCGAGGACGGCTCGCGGAAGAGGGGCGGATGCGTGGCGGAGCCCCCGGAACGGCGAAAGGACCGTTGGCGGAGCGCCCGGAAGGCAGCCCGGATTGTGGACGGAAGTTCCGCGAGCGTTCCGGACGGGGTGTTTCAACGGGCACTCCACGTGGGGGTTCCGCCGGAACGTTTCCGGAGTGATGCCGGAACGTGCGAAGGATCCGCAATGCTTCCAGAGGACTGTTTGAGGAAGAATGCTTAAAATTTCGGAATGGTTACGGATCCGATAACGTTCCGGCAGAGCCTTGCGGAAGCCTGGAAGAACAGGATGGTTCGTGAGAGGTTACTCTCTGCCCGGATGTGCTGGAGACAGATTACGTAAGTGGTGAGGTCATCAAGGCCTTCTTTACATGCGTGCCACGTGTAGGTTGCCGTTGATTCGGATGCAACTCGGTCTCAATGTTTGTTCTCTCCCATTCACTCTATTGTAACATGTGCACCACGTTTTCGACAGAGAATCGCGATTAGTGCACAGGACATACGGTCCTGCGGGAAAGGCAGTTTCGAGTGCATATACAAGCAGCATGTCATCAACTGTACACCGTGATTGCGGAACAAGACAGATTTATTGATGTGTTCACACGAGTTCGTAGGCAGGGGTGGTCATGGCTTGTATAGGCATATCATAGACATTGCTTACATTGATATCTCGTCACCTTGGGTGCCCTCATCATGTCCATAAGGAACGATGATACTACGATCACATGTAGTGCCACCTCTAACATGTCATATACTCCACTCATACATTTAATCACGATCACCGCATGTGTACAGTTTCTTTCCGAGCCCACGTTGGTATACAACTAATCGACAAACTTCTTCCGGGTAATCTGCAACGCGAGGCCAACCTTCTGGCTCCTCTTATGGGTGGGATGCAACGGAGATTCCGCTGTCCCCTCCGTTTTTAGTGCGCCAAGGATGAATTTCTTGAAGTACTCGTAGTCAGCCACATACAGTCCGTCTTCTTGTGCCCACTGCGCGGCCGGCTTCATCGTGCCCTCGCCGTAAGCAGTCCTCGCTCCGATTCTGGACAACTGCATGGATAGGTGATGTGTCAGTGGCTTGCGCTCGTTCACGCGCACTGGTACGTTGCTGCCCAATGTGTTTGTTTTGCAGTAGCACAACGTCTACATCAGATGGGTCTGTCAGGGAATGTGGGGCGCGGCGCACAAGAATGGTTGGTGGGCCACCAACCATTCGGGCAGTCATGCATATGCATGACATATGTCATGATCCAGGCTCTCCGGAATGGTTGGTGGGCCACCAACCATTCGGGCAGTCATGCATGTCACGATGCAGGCTCCCCGGAATGGTTGGTGGGCCACCAACCATTCGGGAAGTCATGCATGTAAGCATCCATGCACGGCGCGGCGCACAAGAATGGTTGGTGGGCCACCAACCATTCGGGCAGTCATGCATATGCATGACATATGTCATGATCCAGGCTCCCCGGAATGGTTGGTGGGCCACCAACCATTCGGGCAGTCATGCATATGCATGACATATGTCATGATCCAGGCTCCCCGGAATGGTTGGTGGGCCACCAACCATTCGGGCAGTCATGCATGTCACGATGCAGGCTCCCCGGAATGGTTGGTGGGCCACCAACCATTCGGGAAGTCATGCATGTAAGCATCCATGCACGGCGCGGCGCACAAGAATGGTTGGTGGGCCATCAACCATTCGGGCAGTCATGCATATGCATGACATATGTCATGATCCAGGCTCTCCGGAATGGTTGGTGGGCCACCAACCATTCGGGCAGTCATGCATGTCACGATGCAGGCTCCCCGGAATGGTTGGTGGGCCACCAACCATTCGGGAAGTCATGCATGTAAGCATCCATGCACGGCGCGGCGCACAAGAATGGTTGGTGGGCCACCAACCATTCGGGCAGTCATGCATATGCATGACATATGTCATGATCCAGGCTCCCCGGAATGGTTGGTGGGCCACCAACCATTCGGGCAGTCATGCATATGCATGACATATGTCATGATCCAGGCTCCCCGGAATGGTTGGTGGGCCACCAACCATTCGGGCAGTCATGCATGTCACGATGCAGGCTCCCCGGAATGGTTGGTGGGCCACCAACCATTCGGGAAGTCATGCATGTAAGCATCCATGCACGGCGCGGCGCACAAGAATGGTTGGTGGGCCACCAACCATTCGGGCAGTCATGCATATGCATGACATATGTCATGATCCAGGCTCCCCGGAATGGTTGGTGGGCCACCAACCATTCGGGCAGTCATGCATGTCACGATGCAGGCTCCCCGGAATGGTTGGTGGGCCACCAACCATTCGGGAAGTCATGCATGTAAGCATCCATGCACGGCGCGGCGCACAAGAATGGTTGGTGGGCCACCAACCATTCGGGCAGTCATGCATATGCATGACATATGTCATGATCCAGGCTCCCCGGAATGGTTGGTGGGCCACCAACCATTCGGGCAGTCATGCATGTCACGATGCAGGCTCCCCGGAATGGTTGGTGGGCCACCAACCATTCGGGAAGTCATGCATGTAAGCATCCATGCACGGCGCGGCGCACAAGAATGGTTGGTGGGCCACCAACCATTCGGGCAGTCATGCATATGCATGACATATGTCATGATCCAGGCTCCCCGGAATGGTTGGTGGGCCACCAACCATTCGGGCAGTCATGCATGTCACGATGCAGGCTCCCCGGAATGGTTGGTGGGCCACCAACCATTCGGGAAGTCATGCATGTAAGCATCCATGCACGGCGCGGCGCACAAGAATGGTTGGTGGGCCACCAACCATTCGGGCAGTCATGCATATGCATGACATATGTCATGATCCAGGCTCCCCGGAATGGTTGGTGGGCCACCAACCATTCGGGCAGTCATGCATGTCACGATGCAGGCTCCTTGGAATGGTTGGTGGGGCACCAACCATTCCAGTAGTCATGCATGTGACGAACCATGCGCGGCGTGGCGACTAAGAATTTCAGTGTTGTTCTTCTCTCGTTCACTCTTTTGTAACTACGAATGGACGGTGCTCCACCATCCGCTCTCGCGGACTCTTGAAAACGAACGGTGCGGGACTGCCCGCTCTAGCAGGCATGCAGAAGAACACTAAACGAACTTACGATGGTGCAGATGTATTCCGCGTGCCTCTTGGGAAATGCAATGTGCATCGGCTATCAAGGCGAGACAGGACACCACGTGGAGGCACCACGTACGCAGCTAAATGATACATGTATACACTCGAAGGATTGCAACCCCAAAACAACGCACTCAAACAAGGAACGCGCCGGATAATTCTCTAAGCCCTCACTGATGTCGACATATTCCGGTCCTCTTAATCCTTTGGCTGCCTTGTCTTACAGTTTTGATCCCATGCATGCTTATAGACGCCCTGCGGGTACTAACGAGGTCAAACTTGGACGCACGTGTGCACACACAAATGCGATGTTTGGGCGCCTGCTTGTTGCCACGAAGTCACTGTCGATGGCAGCAGTGCATGTAAACTTTGTTCGCCGAGATTTATGCAAGTCGCGCGAGAGTGTTCGGTACTGTCCAACCATAGTCAATCTAGAACATACTCCATATGTTTGCTCTCCACAATGGAAGCACTTGGTATAGGATCGCACCACCTCCATGCCATGCGGTTTTGCTTGATGTCACGATCCCATGGCCGGCTCGAAATAACTTCCACGTGAGTGTGTGTTCCTCAGGTAGGCTACGTAGGTATACCGGAAGATGCTGATACCCGTGACCTGCGAAAACACACCTGGTCAACAACCGATGGTGCACGCAAATGCCAGGCGCACCACAATGATCTCGATCGAGCAGCAGAGAAGCAAGCGTAGATAGGCTCCAAGTAACATTACTGCTTACGCGTACTCTAAGAATGTCAGTTTGTTTGAGACACGGAGTCGGACGGCAATCACCTCAAGCAGCTGCTCTGCAAGCAAGGTGAACGTGGTTCATGCGATGGCGCGCCATCGCACATCCGAAGCTACAACATATCCAAAGCTACAGCATACAGCTACAGCATATATGATATACGAAGTAGTTCTAAACTGGTGGCAGGTGCCATCTCGAACAGAACAATGTGTGCGCCTCGACCATGGATATCGGCACATCAGCTGCGTCTTCGGCGCCTTCGCAAGGAAGTGATGTCCACGACAGCGCCGTCAGACATAAACAAACGTCACACCTTGCAGCATACTTCAATTGAGCATGTCGGAAGTTGAGCAGCGGCGATGACGCCTGCGGCTGCTGCTTGCTAACACTTAGACGCCACCCGGGAGTGAAAGACCCGCCTACGATTCAAACCACATTATACAATAATACCCACAGACAGAGATTGTAGAAGACTTCAGGCGCTCTGTTCAACCAGATACGCCGCAATGATCATGTCGGTGCGCCCGCACACGCAGTACGGATGTCATGGCTTGCACTCCAACGCATTGAGACAGCACAACGAATTGATAATACATTTATGCTCACTGATGCAATGTTTAGGTTTTAACAGCTCACATATGGAGATCGCGCCTGGAATGGCGAGCGTTACCGCCACACATCGCATGCACGCATGCATGCAAAAACAGCATCGCGGCCGGTGAGTGTGGCGTTAGTGGACCCAGCCATGCACGCAACCCAAACAGCCCCAGGCCACCATTACACAGATCTCATGGTGCCTCCTGGCGCTAGCATGAACCCCGGATGATTGGCGACACCGAAAGCAGAGACACAACGGCAGTATGAGCCATACATATGTACGTGCACGTGTAAAGTAATAAAATCGTTTGAGTGGTTCCGATGCAAGACAAGTCGGGCAAAAATGTAGTATATGCACCGCTGCTGCAGTACGTACCGTTGAACGTTGTACCAATGTGGGTGTACATGCGTGTTTGTGCGGGTGGGCACCATGTGTCGCGTGGCATCCCCCCTCTCAGATGGCAGAGGCGCATAGTATGGCTGTGACGCAGCATGCTACAGCAGCAATGGCTCGGCAATGTATTGGGATGTCGGCAAAAGTGCGTCCTCTGCCCCCCCACGCAGTGCAGCGTGGTTGACAGTGGTGCTGCCCATCGTTGCCGCAGCACAGTGGCACCTGGTCCTTCTGTGCTGTTACCCCCTCTGCCCCCCCACGCAGTGCAGCGGGGTTGACAGTGGTGCTGCCCATCGTTGCCGCAGCACAGTGGCGCCTGGTGTTTCTGTGCTGTTATAATTACCGCCTCTGCCCTCCCACGCAGTGCAGCGGGGTTGACAGTGGTGCTGCCCATCGTTGCCGCAGCTCACCGGCACTTGATGGTTCTGTGCTGCTACCCCCTCTGTCCCCCCACGCAGTGCAGCGGGGTTGACAGTGGTGCTGCCCATCGTTGCCGCAGCACAGTGGCACCTGGTGTTTCTGTGCTGTTACCCCCTCTGCCCCCCCACGCAGTGTAGCGGGGTTGACAGTGGTGCTGCCCATCGTTGCCGCAGCACAGTGGCGCCTGGTGTTTCTGTGCTGTTATAATTACCGCCTCTGCCCTCCCACGCAGTGCAGCGGGGTTGATAGTGATGCTGCCCATCGTTGCCGCAGCACAGTGGCACCTGGTCCTTCTGTGCTGTTACCCCCTCTGCCCCCCCACGCAGTGCAGCGTGGTTGACAGTGGTGCTGCCCATCGTTGCCGCAGCACAGTGGCACCTGGTGTTTCTGTGCTGTTACCCCCTCTGCCCCCCCACGCAGTGTAGCGGGGTTGACAGTGGTGCTGCCCATCGTTGCCGCAGCACAATGGCACCTGGTTTGTCTGTGCTGTTACCCCCTCTGCCCCCGCACACGGTGAAGTGGGGGTGACAGTGATGCTGCCCATCGTTGCCGCAGCTCACCGGCACTTGATGGTTCTGTGCTGCTACCCCCTCTGCCCCCGCACGCGGTGAAGTGGGGGTGACAGTGATGCTGCCCATCGCTGCCGCAGCTCACCGGCACTTGATGGTTCTGTGCTGCTACCCCCTCTGCCCCCGCACGCGGTGCAGTGGGAGTGACAGTGATGTGGCCCATCGCAGCCACAGCACCACGGAACTTGATGGTTCTGTGCTGCTACCCCCTCTGCCCCCCCACGTAGTGCAGCGGGGGTGACAGTGATGCTGCCCAGCGTTGCCGAATCACAGTGGCACTTGGTGTTTCTGTGTTGTTATGCCCTCTGCCCCCTTCATGTCTGGGTGCTGCCACGCCAGGATCAGGCTGACCATCGCCTTAAAGACAGGCCACAGCTGCAGCGCCCTCACCACCCACGCCAGACATGTTATGCCACGCTATAAAAATGAATCGCAAGCATTATTCGTGCCACATGCTGTCAACCTTCAGCTAGCCTCCCTGCACGTCAGGACAGTACCAGAGAAATACAAAGAGAGTCGATACAAATAAACTAGAAATGCATTATCATGAGACGATATCGACGGAGACGAGAGACACCGGACGTTTATAATAGCTCATATGAATTGGCTTACATTGCTGTGGGAAGATGCTCCGTTGATACTATACTCGCTCCAGAGATCGTTGATGGCGAGATGCAATGCTCGTGGGCTATCCATCGACACTGCAGTGGTGACTAGCGCATGCATGACTCGACCCCGTAATGGTCGGTGAGGCACCGACCATTCCACGACGTTGCTGACTGGGCCGTAATGGTCGGTGAGGCACCGACCATTCGGCTAGAATGGAAGCTAACCATCGAGAATCCATAGGTTGGGCCAAATGAGTAGCAGAGCAGCCAGCAGGCGTGCACAGCGCACCCCAAGCCACCACAGAGCAGGGGAGAACTTGTAAACACCGCGTGAAAATTGCGAGGGCACGCCCGATCCGCAGCGATGGCTGGGGCGGGCGAACAGGGATGTGCAAAACGGGCGCCCAAATTCACAGCACTTTGTAGAGCATGATATGGTGGGCTATAGCTGCCCTTGTAGCACATAGCAGCAATAGCGTGTTGCTGCATTCTGTTGCGATCGCGGCCGCTGTAGTGCCTCGCTTGACTGTGTGAAAATATTGCTGAGTGATGTGATTGTTGATGTCGGTGTTACTGTGATCCTTGCACAAGTAGACGAAGCAGCGTCACAGTGGAGAGACAGGAGCAGGTGTGACAGTTTGTCAAAAGGCCGGGCAATTCCGGGCTGCGAGCACCGAGCTGCTATATGTCTAGTATGTGCTGCCATTCATGCGTGCTGAAAATTCGGGCAGCACACCCATTGCACGCATTTGTGAGTCCACAGGCCATGAGCATCATAGCACAACCTCAACGTCATCACTGTATGCCTTTAGAATGGGCGAAGCATATACAATGATGTGCATCTGCCCAGGACCGAATTCGCGTGTCGATGGTTAGCTTGATTTTTGCCTGATTCCACGATGTTGCTGACTGGGCACACGTGCATCGATTCAGACCGGAATGGACGGTGCCACACTGACCACTCAGCGACAGGAGCACGCCATTTGTCTCCTCTGAACGCGGTCCATGCTTGATCACCTAAAGGAGAGTAGCACCAACTTGTCAGGCACGTCCTCGTCTTACGTGGGCATCGGATCTGCAGGCATGAGTGCTCAATCCTTTTCAATATCCTTTGGTGTACATGCATGTATGTCTTCTCCGTTAACTCTTTTGTAAACTTGTTCCAGCTCAAACTCTGAGCAGTCGGACTGCTGGACGTACATGGGCGCAGCTTCGTTGATGTTTGTCTTCTTCCATGTGCTCGTTTGTAATGTTTTTATTTGTGCGCAGCTGCGTTCGCCTCAGTACGCAATGGATTTCCAGTCCTTTTCATCTGCGGAGACTGATTGGCCTGTCTCGCGCTATGGAAGAGCACACAATCATGTCAGCGCTGTTGCCGAGGAAGCCATAAGACATTCCGCAGCCACCAAGGAAGCCATAGGACATTCCGCGGCCACCAAGGAAGCCATAGGACATTCCGCCACCATCGTTCCTTGTGAAGCATACGCACGCGGGCGGAAGGTCAAGAGCCTCGTAGGAACGTTCCTCTGTCAGCGGAACGCCTTCGGTTCCGCCCCGGAATGTCACCATTCTCCTAGTGAAGAGTGAACTGGTGCGTGCTGCTGTCCCCGCTACAATCATTCAGCAACCTTCCTGCATGCGCAGTTGATACATTACCAAGCATGCACGTTGCTATGTGTGCTGCTTGGTGACGCTGCAAGCCACAACTCAAGAAGAGCTACTATTTGCAACGTTTAGAAGCATCAAATTTAAAATGTACATGTGATCTGGGACAATAGAGTAAACATGCATGCATTCATGGTCCTGAATCATATCCGTATGCATATGTGATCACCATTGTGCTGTACGACTGCATAGCAGGTATGGCAACTGCCGAGGCCGTGACAACGTGGAGGCCATAGTATTTATCACATATTGCACCCTCATCCTACAAACACGCATCACAGTTTCCAGTACTATGTATATATCCCAATCGTCGGCGTCACAACCTCCGCACACAGCGCGGTGCAAGACTAACTTCTTGTCATTGAATGCTTGGACTCGGCATGTATCCACATTTGTATATGAAGCTTTGCCGCATAAGATACGGTAAGATGGCACACTTGCTCGCGTAGAACGGCATCTGTGACGACCTTGAAGGTGATGTAGCGATGCTCCTCCATGCGCTCTCGACACTCCACCTCCTTCGCCGCCGAGTCCGCCTGAATCTGCTTCAACAGCACGGGCTCGAGCTCCACCTCTTGGATTGTTGTTGGGGCCATCACGGAAACCCAGTCGCTCTCGCGGATGTAGACGAGCATGTACGCACGATCTCCCTCGTCTTCGAGGAACTGGGCTGATCGTTGCGCTGGACAGCATGTTTATAGTTTGCTCAAGCCGCGTCAATTTGGTATGTATACATATGCTGTACGCAGGGGAGCTACCTCAGGCCTAGTGGCGTGTGTGCACATGCCATGCACACTGTCCTAAGCCGCATGCGGGGGAAGGTCATGCAAGGGCATGCAATGCGCCATGGCCAGCTGTCTGGCCAGCCGCTGGGACCGGCTCGATATCATTGACAGGCAGCACCCTGTGCACACACAAGTGCTGACAAAAAAAAATCGCACCTCCATTGCCGGGCGGGGTCCCGCCAAATTGCGCCTCGATCGCCTCATCCTGGAGCACCTGCGTGACGTTCTCATCCGCAAACCTGTACCAGTCGCTATCATGTGCGCGGATGTACGCAACCTGCTCCCCCACATCCAGCGCCCCCGAATTCCCAAGCACCGAGAACAGTTTGTAGACCTGCCGCACTGACTGGTCCGCGTCCGGGGCCATCAGCTCGTCCAACACCAGCGTTTCGGAGAACTCGCACCGGCTGTTCACCTGCGTTGTAATCAGAAGTCAGCAGTATAGTACAAGCGCAAGCGTATGCATCTAGACACATTGCCCCGCATCTATACACATTGCCCTGTCTAGTCCCTGTTCGAAAAAGCAGCTACTTTTGGCGAAGCAGCTAGCTGCTTCGCAATTAATATTTACCACTCTCCCCGCAACATCAATGAGATCTATGTAGCCATGTGCAACCCACAGATGCGGGGGGTGCAGAGTCCAGTGTGAAGATAGGTGCAACACCGTGCTAGGCATCCCCGTGTGACGGTCGAAGCGGAAGCGGCCGAGATGGAGCTGCAGCACCGGGGGCAGCTCCCGGAAGAGAGTCTGCTTGCGGGCCTCCTGCAGGCCGTGGCCCTCCGCATTCCACTTATTGTCACCAGTCAAGATCTCCTCCTGCATACCAGTGCTGGGTGACCTTTCAGGATAAGTGGGGGCCAGAAAGTGCATGTTAGTAATCGAAATTGTTTATTTTCATGGGGATGACGACGGCGGCGACGCCAAGAGACGGCGAGCCAACACAGCTGCACGCACCCAAGGCCAGGGGCGCAGTCAGCTCGCTGCAGCTCAAGCACATTGCATGTGCCTGCATTGTTTAGGTCGCGGACTGCAGTCGCCGCGGTGATGCAGTGCATGAACATTCATGGTCGGCTGCACGAGCTCCCTCCGTGCGCAACGATTCAGACCACTGAAACAATTGGGACAGCTTAAAGACAGCTTAAGGACAGCAGCTGACTGTGTGCATGTATCAGTCCGGGGTGTACAAACACTCTGCCGGCATGGCCATGGCCATGCATCCGGTGTGCAGCCTGGGGTCTTTGCATGCATGCTGGCTGGGCAAATCCATCCCCGTGATCCCAGAGGTTATAATTTGCAGCGGACGAGATTCACCGGCATATATTATAATATATAATTGGGGGGCTTGTGGAGCTGGTGCCACTGGCGGTCCATGCCCCCAGTGCCTAGCGCTGCGGGACACGCGGCAGTGCAAGGGACGGTACGCCATGCTTCAGGGGCACCCGGGCGAGAAGCGCCCCAACCAGGATCATACATGTCAGCTGCCAGCACCATGCACCTGAGCTGGTCCGGGCACAGAGAGGCCAGGATGCGAGCTCCGGCATTTGGGGCACATCAAAGCTGCCTGAAGCGAGGTGCTTTTGAACACAATGTCAAATCTGATTCTAATTCAGCAATAACTTGCACGTATGCATATGTCGCGGGGTGAGGTGAGGCGCGCACCTTGCAGAAGGCCTGGAGAGCTTCATACACGCTGCTGGAGCCGATGACATCGAGGTGCAGCCCGGTGAAGCCCTCATGCCTCGTCGAGCGGAAGTCTATGTGCATGCACTGCAGGATGTTGCTCATCGTGCCCCTCATCAGCCGGTCGAGAGTCGTTTCTTCGTCCGTTCCTGTACACATGTACACATGACAACCCTGAGTGCTTGGCTTTCCGTGAAAAGTGATCGACGGCGTCTGATCAGCACAGGCAGTTGCTGCCGACGCGGTGGATATCCGCTTGCTGTTGAGATCTCGAGTCACGGTCTGGCCCTTGACACATTTTTGTACCAATGGGACCCTTGGATTGCTGAGGGTAAAGTGAATGGTGGAATAAAGGATCTACTCAGGCTACTAGTACTACTATAGTATTACTCAACTATTAGCGAGGATCTACTCAGGCTACTAGTACTACTATAGTATTACTCAACTATTAGCGAGGATGCTGCGTTCGAGCCGAAGCAGGTGGAAGGTGGCAGGCATGCCCGGATGTGTCTTGACCTACAGCAGACCGTGGAAAGACAAATTAATTCAAATGAATCTGGGTGTAAACAGACAAGCCCTGCCAGTGGAGAGGACGGTGCCAATTCTGGTTCGATCCTGGAGTGCCGCCTGGATCCGCCAGCGTCCCACAATTAATGGTTGTCGCCATCCAGTGATGTGATCATGATTGCTATACCAAGCATATGAATCTTGGCTCTGGACCCTTTCACGAAGCGGGCATGTCACCGGTTTCCCCACAGGAGCTGGGCCTTGCAGCTGCTGGCCCCACCTGTGAGATTGCCATGCATTGCGGGGGCGATGTGCATATTCATGTGTGCATGTTGGAGCCCATGCATGATGGGTGCTGTCGGTACATCATCGTGACTGCATGTAGCACCCTAAAACGCCTTGTGCGTCGATGGATATCACACCAGAACGACCCTGACATCGAGTTGTTAAATCTGGGCGTTCTGAACACGTGGTCCGGAATGTCTGTGAACGGGTCGCACTCCCTCAGCCGCTACGGCATCAGGCATGCTTGCTGTGCACACGCAAATATGAGTGTCAGACAAGCTATGGCAGTGGGGACGATGTCTGAGGTCTGATCAATTTCTTACAGCGCTTGCAGCTTGGATTGATCAGCAGCACCGTGTGACATGTACAGGACAGGAGGGGTGCCTCAAAAACTTCTGAAGTGGCCACTTCATGATCAGGAGTTTGTGGTACACGCACCATGGTACACGCACCTATCATCCGTTCCTTCAGATGTGCAATGAGAATCAGCTCTAGCCCGGCGATGTCTGTGCTGTTGAGGCCCAAGTTAGGTCCCGTGCCTGACGATATTAATTTCCAGCCAAGTGCCTTCGCGAGATACTCTGTGGACACGGGCACCTTGCTGCACTGCAGCCGGTAAAACAAGTGCTTCAGAGCGGTGGCCACTGAGCTCTCGGGTTCCTCACCTTCACTTGTTGGCAAGCGGAGCACAGCCGCGCGGAATTGTGGAACATGGAAGAGTGTTACCAGGAGCGGATTCATGTAGCGGACTGCGACCTACATGGTAAGATGGCCGTGAGATATCACTGCGACCATCGAGGACAGGGGGTACGTAGGGTCAATCTGAATTTACTATTGGACATTGACAACTCCGAGTCAACGGGACCACATATGCCGTAGGGGTAAACCACCTGGAAACCCCCCTCAGACGACCGCACGCAACTCACAGGGCCTCCTCCTGTGCTAAGCGAGGTGGTCATATACAGGCCGTTACGATCCCTAAAGCGCACGCAGAATCAAACCCACGACCGCCTGAAACGGAGGGGGTAGCTTTAAATTCGTCCTCAACCCATTGGACATGTGATGTACAGCTCTACTCGATCGGCCTGTGGAAGGCTGCGGCACCATGCCAGCCTGCTGCGGTATGCGCTACTTATATATGCATGTAAGTATACATGCCGAGCCCTGCGGTAGTTTGCATCGGTGCCACTCAGTGAAACACTACCACCACTGCAACATCAGTGTACACCATGGCCAAGTTTGGCCAAGTTTACAGGCGGTCAGCAGTGCAGAAACGTTGGTGTTAACACAATCACCGGCCCGGTCCAACGCACCGGCGCCACAGCCGCAACCAGACCACAAGCAGATCCAGCACATGCATGTGCCGCAGCCACGCAGGTGTCTGGCAGCAATCAGCCAGTTGCGAGATGACGATGAGGAATTGCCCAGGCCATCCCCAGATGCATAAAAACATCAGGATCCGCCCACAACGGGAAACGAAATGATGCAGGTTTGCCTCTCTCATGAGCTGCATACTCAGCCATGGATGCAGAGTATGGAAGGACCGCTTTTTTTTTTTAATGCAAAGCTGAAGGTCCTTCAGCATATAGTGCTGGCTGGACTTCGGTACAAGCCCGTATGCATGAAACGTATGCATATTTGGTACAGCCCGAAGGTGATGAATGCTGGCATTGAGCTCCGTGCCTGGTGGCATGAGTCTGGTGGCATGCCTCCGAGTCTCACAAGGCAGGCACTGATGTTTTGGCAACACGCAACAGTGAGACGGGTCCTGAATGCAACTCCCAGCAAGCAGTCACTGCAGCTACACACTCGATTTTGGCTGCGGGCTCATGATCAGGGCCACACCGACATCTTTCGAGACCACTTGAGCCCCACATAGCCGTTGACGGGCCGCAACAATCTTTCGTATTTGTCGCCAATTTTGACTTTTAATTTGACCTTGACATGGAGGTTGCCATCTGGCATGAAGCCATCACTTCGCAACGCACTGATCTCGGCGAATTCCGCAAATCCCCAGTCATCCTCATGCATTGTGAAACAATGTGAGCTTTCTGCAGCCCACAGCTTTTGACTTAGAGACGGCAGCGAGTCGGAATGCACTAGGTGTAGGTAGCTCCCGGAGCTGAGCAGATACGTGCACCTGATGCCGGTATCAACACCGAGGTCTGGTCAGGCCCTGTGCCCCCGCTCGGCGTTACTAACCGGGTCTGGGACATGACATGTACACTGCAAGCGTGCACGTACGCAGCTATAGACATGTTCAGCTCTTTAAATGTATGTCTAGAGCAGCAGTGAGTGAATCGAATTGGGATACACTGCAGACTGCAACTCACAGCAACGCCTGCAGTACTTTTTGCCTCTGGAAATGGGTTATTGTGAGGCAGGTGTACAACCATCTCTCAGCTATGTGGAACTGGCTGTTCATCAAGTTCCCCACCGGAACGTTTACAAGTGCAACTTTTTTAACAGCCAGTCAATGCGGTGGACCACCAAGCAGCATGAGCATCTGTGGACCAGATCTTGCCCTTGGCCAGATGTCATACCTTGTGATATGCTCTTCTCGGGATTGACCTGGTTGACAACAGTCAGCGTGAAGCTGACTTCAGGCATTTCATCATTTCGCAGGTACTTGCCATCCACCAGCTGTAGAAAGAGTGAGACTGACGTTTGTGCATGCTGTGTCCGTGTAGCACCACTTCTCTCTATGCTCCCGCGAGGAAACAGGAGAATTGTCCTGCAGGAAGTCTTATGTTTCATCTCCTCAAAACAACTGCTATGAAGGTCACGTACGTGCACACAGGTGTGCTTATTTCATTTTCCCCCCAGAGGAGTCAACTGGAGCAGACAACGCAACTCTCCCGAATTAACAGCCAAAAGCACACGGCCGCACTAAAGCAGCAAACAGCCTCAGGACCTGCAGCTGCAGGACCGAAACATGAAGGTGCCTGCAGGTGATAGCTAGCATATGTCACACCAGGATAAGCCAGCGACATTAAACTCACTGGATGTGATCTTGGCGCTCCCCGCGTCTCCGACAATAAGCTTGTCAAATCCCTTCTGAATGTGCTACAGTACATTTACACGCTGTTGTGATCGCAGCTGTGGGAACTGCACTGCGAGCTGTTCACGACTTTCACACTGAGCACTATCTCTGAGATACGACAGCGACTTGGACCCGGGACATTTCCGGATCGCTGGTGGACTTCCGGAACATCAAGATTCATATGTTCAGGCCCGCTCAAATCGGGAAATTTTAACCGACCTACCAGTAGTACCTGGAACGTCGGAGCTCGAGCGCTCACTGTGCATGTAGCTATAGATGCAGGAGGCCTACGTAGTGCTGTATACAGCATGCACATCTAGGCATGAAGCGCACACCGTATACTCGCCCTCCGCACACCCCGTCCTCAGCAACTCTGCAATTGGGCACGATCATGAATATTATCATGCTAATATCTGCTTCACGATGCCAGTGCAGAAGCGCGAGCGCACCCTCGACCTCCCACGCTGTTGTCTGCGCGACAGCAGCCTCAGCGCCGGGATGTGAGCTGTCCAGATTCCCCATAAGCAAAAGATCCTATCAGTCTTCTACGTCGTTCAGATGATGTCTTCGCGACGCGAGCTGGGTCAGCTGAGGAACGCCTGCTCAGTCGACTACCTGCAGCTGTCGCCGATCGGCGTAATCACCCGCACGTTACTATTGCAAAACAAGGACATGCCAGTGGGTGTCAGCCTGCATTTAAGTGTCCGACGAAGGTGTGATGTTGCGTGCGTGTATCATCGCCACGTCTTGGGTCAGCTCCAGCAGGTGTGAGCCTCTCAGCCTGGCATGCATCCCTGCCGCGTGGGATCGACCGCATCTAAGAAGGTAGCGAATTATGCGCCATCGCCATAGATATCACAAAAGCGTTGCCAGTTGCAAGCAAAAACAATGTAAGAGTGTTCTTTGCACTAGCCATCGCCAGATACACGGGGTGTATTCAGAACGGGACCACGCAGCGGGATTGTGTGCTGTATCCAACGACCGCTCCGGGACACCTGCAAAACGGTACCAAACCTTGCTCGGGTTGTTGGGAGCACGCATGCAGCGTGCGTCATGCGGCACACCTCACCACACCGCTGCGCCATGCACTTCACGACAGCAGTGTTGACCACTGGATCGTAGTTTCGCGAGGCACGCAAAAAAATCGCTGGTGATCGCTCTCAATTTGTTGCACTGAGTGCATAGCACCTTTCCGCATAAAGAATGGTGCAGCACACACATATTCGGGGGTGATAGCACACGCAGAATAGCTGTTGGAGCTGGTGCGCCAGGAATGAGGCTCAGATTCAAACAGGAGATCACATGAGGTATATGTGAAGCGCTGATCGGGCGATTTTTGGACGAGCTGCATGTTGGCTGTTTGCCCTCGAGGCTGCCAATTTCCACAACACAACCTCACTGAGAATGCACTTGGGGGTGTTGCAGGGGCGGGCTGAAAGTTGCAGTCAGCTGGAACACCGGAATTAATTGCCATTTTTGGGGCGGTTACGGAGGTGCACGACACCACACATGGATCACACCAGCCCAAAAATGCAACTCCTACAAGAGCCAGAAAAGCCACTGAGCTGATGGACCTGGGGGGTGGCAACTTGAAGGTGGTCTGCCCTGCACCCCGTCTGATCAGCTACACTGAAGTTGATCATGAACAGGCCAAATTAATATTGGCTCGCTAACCCGAGGTGAGAAAGCGGTGCACAGTTCTTCCGCAACGCGCTGCCCCCGGGGTGGCCCGCCGTGTGTTTGCCCCTACCCAGCTGATGGCAAGCTTTAAGGCAGCATTAAAATTGATCGGCGAGGTTTGATCGGTGAGGGTAGATCTGATATGCCGGGCCCATGCCGGGCATTACTGCGGCCACGGAAGTAGCTGACAGAGATTACACATAAACACAAGCCTGCGCTGAGTGGATATCTGCTTAGCCACCAGCAACATGCACACAAAGGCAGGCAAGGAGCTGCATTTGAGCAGGCTGCCCAAGGGCCTCGGCCGCGGCCTCCCGGCTCGCTCGACGCCGGCTCGCACGTTCCCCTCTACCACTTCCTGACCCGCCAAAGCCTTGGCCGCGCACGCAACCCCTCCTGGTGCCCAGGCTTAACCCCCCCTCTCCATTGCCAACTCCGACGCGCTCGCCCGCAGCTCCAACGCCGCCGTGCTGAGTGCGGCTGTGCTCAGAGCCGCTGTGCTCGACCCGCAGGCCCCTCCAGCCTCCTCCGCTGCGCATGCCACGGCACTTCGGCCACTTTCCTGTACCGCAGCCCATTGCGGGATGTCTAGAGATCCTAATTCTCCAGCCTCCCAGGCCTCGGCCGCGCGCGCCTGCAACCCTTCTTGGCGCCCGGGCCCCCTCTCCAACCACCGATGCAGCAGCAGGCGTGCTGACGTGTGGCGCCGCGATGGCGTGCAAACCCGCGGCTTCTGCGGGCCCGGCCGGCTCTGCTGCAGTCGCCAGAGACCACCCCTGTGCGCTGACGGCCATTCAGCAGGCCTGCGATAGACAGCCGCAGGTGAGCCCTGAGCAGGGCGCCCCACCGACCGCCCTCCCCAGCCTGAGGTTGCGTGAGGGCGCCCGTGAAGGCGACATACTTGCAATTGCATTCTTTCCAGGCGCGCCGGTTATCGGCGGTGTATGTGTCAAACACCCATTTGAGGGTTTGCACGTCCACGCAGCGGCATATGCATTGTGTGACGGCGCCTGCGTGGAGGCCGCTGACCAGCCTTCCCGGAAGCGCGCCAAGTACGGCCGCTCTGGTGTCGGGGGAATCATCCTGATCCCGCTGTTGCATGAAACATATGGGCACATTAGCCCAGCTGCATGTGCGCTCATTAACATGCCTGCTGATGTGTCTGCACGGGCGGGAGCTGTCTCTCGACGGCGATTCCTGGAGAACGCTATGCGCGACATCTCCACCACACACTGCCGCGCCGTCGTGCATCAAATTCACGCTGCTGCCCCACTGATGGCTTGCCACACGGGCAAGGCCAAGTTGACGAGACTCGCGGTCCCATGCGATGTCCTCTCGCCGGTCACTGGCCACCCGGCCTGAGCGGCGAGCCGCCCGCCGTATCCCCGCCTGGCCCTCGCTCGCCTGCCGCCGATCGCAGGCGCAGGTGCTTTGCTGACCGCCGCCTCTTCCACATCACGCGGCGCCCAGACATATCCTATTGGTGCCGGCCGGTGGCCGGTCGGTGGCGACGCTGCTATGGTGCTCTGCAGCTCGGGGCTGATCTGATCCTGGAGAAAGTGGAGGTGGGAATGGCTGCGAAAGGGGGAGTGGGTTGGGGTCTAGGGGCTGGGGGGGGGGGGGGGGGGGGGGGGGGGGGGCGCCCACGGGAACTGGGGCGTTGGTCCGGCGACGGCTGGGCTGCTGGCTTGGGCTGCCGCGGCTTCGCATCAATTTGCATGCGGCCCGGGGCTGCGGGTGTCTGGGGCTGTTGAACGGGCGGGTACGCGGGTGTGGTGTGCCTGCGTGTGCGGGTGCGTGTTTGGTGGGTTTCTGCCATACGATGAATGGGCACCGAGTCCGGGCTCGCCGTGGGTGAGCATATTTTGACGTGCATGCGTTAGGGAGTTGAGATGCTTGTTCCTTGCCCTGGCGGTGCTACTGGCCACTCCAGCTTTGTCCTTGTAACACACAAGACCCCGGTGCATTGCTGGTGCGTACCATGAATCGTACCTTCTGCAGCTAGTGCACTGACGGGTTAGACTGGTTGACTTTATTACTATCGTTGCCAGCTGAGATGCACTACGCCGCTTCTTGCATTGCATGCAGTAGCACCAGGACCACACACCAACATGGTAGCTGAAATGTGACATGGGAATAAAGACAGGAAGCTCGGTGTTGTTGTTTGTCTTCTCCCAATCACTCTTTTGTAATAATGAGACATGAAGCTTGGCAGGCTGTGAAAGAGTGCACTTCGTGACAGCTGGGTTGCAGTGGTTCAGTCGTTGCATTGGCGTCCACAGAACGAGGGATCGTCTTGTTGCCGAGCGAAATTGAAACATGGTACCTGAAGTCTCGATGGTCTGTCAAGTGGCTTTCTTCAAGCTATCTCGAGATCCTGCGCCGTGACGCTAGCGCTCTCCACGCATCATGTGTCAAGGCATGCATATCTCATCCGTCTCGCCTGGCAGTCCCACCTGCTGGTGACTCCTGTACAGACAGCTGCCTGCATGCACCAGCAGAGGTTTGACAAAGGATCGACAGAGGGCGTGGCCAAAGCGCCACTACGTCGTGACGAGCCTGCACAAACCGTGCCGAACACAGCACCCCGCACACTACCTCACGCAGTGAAATCGTGTGAATGAAGTGCATGCTCATCAGAAAGTATCGTGACACTGGCGCCGCTCTGAGCATCGCGTAGCTGCAGCATGGTTGAACTTGGGGGACGTCGACGTGTATGTGTGAAGAGCACAGCGATCCAATCGGATGGTTCAGTGAAGCTACATTTCAATGATGGCACCGATTCTATTGCTCTGGACGCTCGTGTGTGCGACAGGAGCGGGGTGCTGTCGGCGGTCGCAGAAGCTGCAGCGGGGGAAGCACTGCTGCCGGACAGCGTCTCGATGCCCCAGTTCAAGACATGGATCAATACCACCATAGATGATGCTAATTCATTTGAGGGCATGGACGTGCCCACCCTCTGCACTCTCGTGAAGGTGGGGCTTTCTTCATACCTCTGTTGATCTCCCGCACGCACGCTAGCGCTTGTAAAGGCAACACCGCTGAACTTCACTCCTTCCCAACGAGGATTCCTGTCCCTGATCTGGCATCTAGAAACCCGTGACACAGTGTGCGACGGTGCTTGCTGCAGGTCGCAGACGCTTTGGATGACAAGCATGTGCATGCGTGGGAGGACATGATAGCGTGTCGAGTAATGCAGCATGCATCTGCGGACGACGGCAACCGAGACGACGCCCTCCAGGACGTCTTCGAGAGCCTGTCCAACTTGCCGCAGCCGTGCAAGCAGCGTGTATTCTCGCAAGCCGCCCGCAACGATCCCCGCCATACGCCGTGGCGGGGCCCCACGCTGCGCCAGCTGCTCGCCTTCCTCCCAAGCCACCTGCATCCAACGGTGCTAGAAACTCTCATCACGCCCGACAAACAGCTGACCTTGCGCCTCGATGACCACTCCCTCCCGCTGGTCGAAGCCCTGGCAGGGCTCTCCGTCGCTCCGCCATCGGTGCTGTCCCTCAGCACCGAAGATCACGATCAAACCAACTCGGACTCTCCAGACAACATGACGAGGAAATCGTGGCGACAGGCGGCGTCAGCCCTCGCCGAGGCCCTGCACCACCACACAGGCCTCACCAGCCTGAGACTCTCTGTGCACTGCATAGATGGGCCATCAGTGTGCCTGCTCTCCCCAGCTCTTGCCGCTCTCAGCTCTATTCAGTGCTTCCAGCTGCACTCCACCGCCAGCACAGCCACGCTGGCCGTCTTGCGGCAGACGTTCGCCGCCTGGCCTCGACTTCAGTCCCTGCATCTCGTGCTGACCCACTGGCATGACGTCGAAGCCTACAAGCGGCCGCGAGACATGCTTTCTCAACAAGCCGAAGCCTGCGGCGTCGCGGCAATGCTGGCCGCTGCCACCACCCTCACGGCCCTCTACCTCCGCACTGATCTGCCAGGGGATGCATGCTTCCTCGCTAGACAACAAGTCCCTTTGCCGGCACTTTGCGAGCTTACCTTCTCGACCGTAGGCATGTGTCCAAACCTCACATGCCAATCTCTGCTTGAGCGCCTGCGAGCCCCGCTGACAAGCCTCGATATTTCACTTGACCATCTCCTATGCGGCGCGCCAGGTGGTGCATCCAGCTACCACGCCCTCCTCAGCCGCCTCGCACACTTCACTCTGCTACAAAGTCTGGCACTCCGGCGATCTCAGCAGGCCGGCGGCCTTTATCAGACTGTAGATGTCCGCCCAACTTGCGATGCCATCGCTGAGTGTGTCCCACTGACACTGGCGGCACTGCCCCAGTTGCACCATGTCACTGTCGCCGCAGATTATGACGTACTTGAGCTAGCCCTGCCGCTGCTGGCGGATGGCGCGCAGGCACTCAGCAGCCTGAGCCTCGAGGTACATGCTCAGAAGTTCACATTCCGGGACGGTCGGGCATCTGTCAAGCAGCTCTCATGGCGACGGGCGCTTGCTGCCCTCACCCGCAGCTGCTTGGCTGGCCTACACCAGCTTGATCTCCATCTCGGCCAGTGCCATGACGTGACGGGCCTGCCCTCTCTCGAGGCGCTGACACAGCTGACGGGGCTGCACGTCCGCAGCTGGGGGTGCGTGCAGAGCAGCGCGGACCTCCGAGCGGTCACATGCATGCCGCACCTGCAGCAGCTGCATCTGACGCGCTTCACTGTGCGCCACGGCGAAGTTCAAGACTGCATCCTCTGCCTTGCCGCACTGGCCTCGCTCACAAGCCTCGTGTTTGCCAGTGATTGCGGAGCTCAGGGCGGACAGATGGCGGAGGCTCTCGCCGCACATGCTCCGGAGGGGTCATGGCCCGCACTTCAGCACCTCACGCTGCCGCTGCCGCCGGTCCGTGAGAGAGTCGACGCGGTGTCTCGCTTTGTCTGCGCACTGCCGGCGCTGTCGCGCTTCTCCTACCAAATTGTCAAGATCGATGGGCAGCAGCAGAGCACAGAGGAGCGTGCAGGTGTCCACCAGCACTTTCTCGCCTTTGTCGGCGCCGCTGCACCCGGACTGGAGCTGGTAGCTCTCAACATCCTTCATCACTCGTGAGTACTGACGAATCAATCGATCAATTCAAGCTGCAGTAATGGGCGGGCTAGTCCATGTCACGTTCTCGGGCAAGAAAAGAGAATATCTTCTGAGCGCGCGGAGGGTGTGCGGCAGCCCGGCGCCATATGCATGCCGGCCGCGTGTTTAGCTGATGGTACCTCTACTAGTACCGTGTGTGTAGGTGCAGCTGTGAGCCTTGGCATGGGTGAACATGTGTCTGGTGTTTTCTGGCCTATGCAATGGTGGTATACGAGGCTGAATGTGCGATACAGTGATCCAGAGTACTGCATGCAGTACTGCGCAGGTGTGTGCAACTGACCCAGAGACCCGTCACGTCGTGGAGGAGGCGCCATGCATAAATATATGCACAGACTGCAATCGTTCTCCGTTTTTAAAACAATCGGAGACTCTCCCACCATCATGATGTAACACAACCAGCTGCATTTGGCAGCAACTGCTGTGATGGGGGTGAGAGGTGTTTCTATGCGGCGCCTGCAGGGCTACCTGGCACTCAGGCTACTAGTAGTACGCCCTTGGGCTCAGATCTCCATGGACAGGCAATTCACACGCCGTGAGGCCTTGCCGAGGGAGATGAAGCAGATGCATGTGCGATGTATACTGTATGCCACTGTCCCCTGTACTGGTGTCAACGAGACCGTTAATGTGGCTCTGTTATCTAAATCCTAGCCGTTCTTGACACATTTTGTGATGCGGGCTCGGCCAAGCGCATGGAGTTGGCATGATCCGATGAAGATATGGCTGAGGCAACGAACCATGGAAGAATGGACCAATGAAAAGACCACACCAGATGCGGGTCTCCGGGCTCGCGCACAGGCAGAGCCTGTAGCTAGCATTACATCCATGCATACATGCGCCCCTTGTCAGCCTCGGACCTCATGCCCTGCAGGGTACATGTACACCGTGACGCATCACAGGCGGACCCTCCTCACGCGAGCACCAGACTCGACATGAACAATGAACCGCCCTGATAAGAACATACACTACACCTCACCATTACCACTGTTCAACAGAAATTATGGTCAGTTCACTAGCTGAATCCAGAGCTGGTGCACTGCTGGCAGCAAGACGCGAACGGACCGCAAGCCGTCTGCCCACAGCACAGCCGTGTCCTTTAGGATATGGCCGCTCACAACGGCTACGCACTGGGCGTTGGCCTGCTCACTGCCGCTGCAGACTGCCCCGAGATCGTCCTCCTGCCAGTGGACGCTGTCGCAGCACGGTGTGCGTACGAGCACGGTGCAAGTGTCTGCAACCTGGATCGGAGACACCCCCCGCCCGTTCGAATTAATTCGGTCTGCCGAGAGTCAAGACCGGCCACGCGGAGTGGTCACCACGGTGTGCCTTGCGCCACTGCAGGTCTACATATAAACCGCAGGCCGGGGTGCCATACGCCCGAGCAGGTCGGTGCCCAGCAGTTGCTCATGGAAGCCGCGGGTGCTCAGCCGCTGCCGGGGGTCGCGGTGTAGCAGCTGCAGCACGAGGCCCCCCCACTACAAGAAACCTGACTGGCCCAGACTTACAGAAGGGGCACATTGTGAGGCGCACTTGGTGCAGTTGGATGAGTCCGAGTGTAGCTCTGGGGGCACATTTGCCTGAACTCTGGGGCTGACATTGGCAAGGGGCTGAAGCCGGCTGCGGTCGTGAGTGGCGTTATTCTGTACAGAAACAAGATCCATTCAATACATCAAGTACATGAAACGTAACAGGTCCGTTAGTGGTGGCAAGCGGCGACTCTGGCGTGCAGCGATCGCTTCGGATCATACAGAGCCTAGCTCCGTGGGGCAATAACTATATGGTTAGCCGGTCTACGCGCAATGCTTATAACGCATAAATGATGCGAAAGCAGTGGGCGATGTAGGTAGTTGCGTAAGTATATGCAGCGTTGTGTGGTGTACGGGATTTCGGCACTGGACGGCTGGATGCATGCTTGGAAGTCGCCGAAGTGGGTGGTGTTTGTCGTGGCGGGATCGAGCTGGAAGTCTTCCACCTATGCAGTAAATCGTGGCAAACGTGTCAACCAAACATTGGTGTAATTTGAGTTCCTTGTGACTATAAGATGGTGCTTCAGGGCATAGAAGTAGGCAGAAGGAGGCTGTGGCACATCACCATGATTCTGCTCCTATGTGAGCACAGAAGTGACCCTTACCACCAAGGGGCTGGAAGTGCCCTTGGCCCAATGGCAGTTTCTCGGGTATCAGGGCCAATTATTATAAGCTGGTGGCAGAATCTGCCACTGATGCAATTAGGGTCACATTCCTCTGCATTGCTAGGAGGAGATCATGGTGGTGCTTCCAGAGCTCGAAAACATGTAGCATGCAGCCGTACAGTACTGATAAGCGACCTACTGTTCTCATATGGCTTGTGAAGGTTACAATCTGTAGGCTGGAGGCAGCTAATACCCGTCCCTCATTCCTATGACACCTGGTCGCCATTGCACAAGCCACTGCAGGGTGAGAGGGGGCTGCACTATCACAACAACACATGAATCAGCAAGCAACACAAAACGGTCCAAAACAAAATCTTCAAATGTGCTGCAGCCTCTCTCTGGAGCTGTGGTCTTGTTCTGCACCTCTGCATCTAGCCTCAATACTTCTTCGACCTCTGCCGCCCTGACGTCCTCTTCCTCTGCATGAAATGCCAAATCAGAACTCATTGCTGCTGGCATATAGTTGTGTGCAACAGAGCTGGACCGCCGTAGCAGAAAGATGTGGCCAGGGAAGGATACACCAACAAATGCCATAATTGCAATGGAAACCAGAAATGCGACATAGAGAGTGCCTCACGACTACGTACAGCATCTATTGACAGTGAGCAAACCTGGATATGGTTAAAACTGCGAATTCAATGCGAGCAAGCATGCTCATTGCGCTCCCCGACTGCCTTATGCTGCAAGGCAGGGAGTGGGGACATGCAACGTTTGGTGACACACCTTGGCACATGGCAAGCTTAGCTGTGGGTCTGCGTTGCACTGTTCTGTGTTGGATTCTATGTCAGCACCTGCACATCGAAGCATGTCATCTTGGGTACAAACATGGCGCCACGTGCACTAGGCTGCTGCTAGGGCAAGAACAGCACACACGCCGCAGTGGCCGTACCCATGGCAGCTAGACTGTATGCTGTTGATACAGCTGCTGTCAAATAAAGCCTTGAACTGCACTCCGAAGGTGCCCGGGAGGGGGCCCCCTCCTGTCAACTTGGATGCACTTGGGTGTGTACCGAGTGCTTCTTTCTCTCCAATAGACAGTAAAAAGTCCATCAGACAAGCTGCTCTGGATCTCGAGCGCATGTTCTCTAGAGATCTGTGGCCCTACATAGGCATATTCGTAATCAGAGGACAGAATCGTGACATTGGCGAAGGATACCGACATGGAAAGGGCAAAGATGTCATACTTGGACAGCACTTTCAAATGCAGCTTTTTCGTCTGATAATCAAGATGCTTTGTGGCCAAATCGCGCCGCATTGCCTCGCCATATGAGGCGAGCGCCAGCAACTTCTGGAAGCCAACGATGGCGTCTTCTTCAATGTTCTGCAAGGAGTGGCACCTGACATTTGCAATCCATTGCATCCTAAAGTTGATTGTTCAGAGATCACCTGAGTACTGCTCATGTAAATTCTGTGGAATACAGCGAAGGCAGACTAGGGTGAGGACCTCGATAAACAGTTCAGAGCTCAGCTTGGCCCGCAGCCCAAGCCTGGCAACAGGCATTCCCGGTAGCCACCATCGGTCTTCTGGTCCCCAGAATGTTACTGCCTTTGGCAGAAACTTGACCTTGACGCGATATTCGGGATCGGCCTTCAATGCTGCATTGAGAGCTACCTTGGACAGGCTTGATGGCATGTACGCTATAGTTGCCAGCCCAGCTTCCCTCCTTGCTGGATTCTGCACGTTGAATATGGGGCACTGTTAACCATTCATTACGAGAGACCCAACGGTTAGACGGCGCGGAATGCGACTGTCGACCACTCGCGAGTGCGCGCCCAATATTGAACGTGAAACGCGCTTGGTGCAAATGCCAGCTTTAAAGTGGCTGCGTACCTCGTACTTGGCCTGCTGCGCATCGACCTTTGGTCTGCTTTTGCCGCGACCTTTCTTCTTCGTCGTCAGACGTAATTCGTAGTGGCCCTAAATCTGGGTAGTGTTCTGCAGTCGCGTGAGCGCCTCGTGCACCGGCTCGGCTGCCTCGAGTCTCATGGCGTAGATTCGTTCCATGATCTTCCGAAGACTAAATTGTTTCTTCTCCAAGCTGCCTTCCACGCTGAACTCCTTCGACCCTGCCCTGCCGACATCGCTCAATATAGTCAAGATTACTTCCTCAGCGTGGCTGCGGCAATCTGCTGGCACCCCTAGTGGCTTGCTCGTATACGTATCGGCTGTCACGAGGAGTTTGCCATCTGAGTAAATGTCAATCACCTTAATAGACAGTGTATACGGCCGGAGCCCGGGAGCGTCTTGGCCGGCTTGCATGGTGGCAAATCTGGGAGTAACTCACACTCGACGAGTAGACGGTCAAACCACAATGCTGCGGAGATGCGCTCGCTTGTGACCGGATTCCGTCGCCAGATTCAGTGACGTTCGCTGGGCGTGACAAAGTTCTCCAGGCGCGTTGCCACCGCGTGCGTGTGGCGTAGGGGGAGGATACCCCACAGCGATGGCGTAGGCAGCACCAGACCCCAGCTCCGCCATCCAGTCGCGACGGTCCATGTCTGCCGTCACATCATCGTGCTGAAGTCAAAGGTCAACGTCGACGCCATCATAAAGATGGCACGAGCGGTATGGTGGCTGCTCCTTTTATGTGTCTGTGATTGCTGCCCTTTAGCACTCGACAATGACACGACCTGTGTCTCGCCACAGCTAACCTGAAAAAGTCAAGAGGCTGTAATTATAATGTATTGTGGCTGTGTTTGCAGGCGCCAGGTGCATCCGAGCATGATATAAATCTGAAATGGTGAAAACCCAACTCGCTGTCCATTCGCCGAGGGGCAAAATCGATGCCATTTCCCATTCGTCAGGTCTCAAATTAAGAGGGAAGCGGGGAGTAAGGTTGCCTCCACGAATATTAGTTTTTCCAGCATTGGGGACATCAGCCTTGCTGATGCTTACCTCGAAAGCTAGCAAGTCAGAAATGTATGTGGGAATTAAATCAGCTTGACGCGGTGTTTCACACCAAATCATACTTCGATAAAGTTTTCTAGCTCAGAATAAAGAGTCGTGGATGTAAACTGCATCAAATCCAAACGTGTCGCGACTCGTGACACTGATCTGTACAGATTTGCCTTTTCTACCGGCATGGACTCCTCTCCACTGTCCACCTGCCATACGCAGAGTTCACTTTCATGTCCACAAACCACACGTCCCACCATTCCCTGGGTGCAAATGTACATGTTACGCATGGCAGCTGTTACAAGCATGCTGGATTTTTTGAGAAGGAGCTGAGGCAGCCACTGGCAAACCTGAGCTGCATATTCATTCATCAACTCACATGTGCAGTGAACTGTGCAGTTTGAACTCCAGCAGCTCAAGGTTGGGTTTGGTGCTGGCTGCTTGCGGCGCACGTGCATGCTGATTTCCCGCTTCTGTGTACATGCTGGATTTTTTTTGAAGAAGCTGAGGCTGCCACTGGCACACCTGAGCTGCAAATCCATTCGGCAACTCACATGTGCAGTGAACTGTGCAGTTTGAGCTCCAGCAGCCCAAGGCTGGGTTTGGTGCTGGCTGCATACGTCGCACGTGCATGCTGGTTTCCCGCTTCTGTGAACATGCTGATTTTTTTGTGAAGGAGCTGAGGCAGCCACTGACACACCTGAGCTGCAAATCCATTCGGCAACTCACATGTGCAGTGAACTGTGCAGTTTGAACTCCAGCAGCTCAAGGTTGGGTTTGGTGCTGGCTGCATACGTCGCACGTGCATGCTGGTTTCCCGCTTCTGTGAGCATGCTGAATTTTTTGTGAAGGAGCTGAGGCTGCCACTGGCACACCTGAGCTGCAAATCCATTCGGCAACTCACATGTGCAGTGAACTGTGCAGTTTGAGCTCCAGCAGCCCAAGGCTGGGTTGGGTGCTGGCTGCATACGTCGCACGTGCATGCTGGTTTCCCGCTTCTGTGAGCATGCTGACTTTTTTGTGAAGGAGCTGAGGCTGCCACTGGCGCGCCTGAGCTGCATATTCATTCATCAACTCACATGTGCAGTGAACTGTGCAGTTTGAGCTCCAGCAGCCCAAGGCTGGGTTGGGTGCTGGCTGCATACGTCGCACGTGCATGCTGGTTTCCCGCTTCTGTGAGCATGCTGAATTTTTTGTGAAGGAGCTGAGGCAGCCACTGGCACACCTGAGCTGCAAATCCATTCGGCAACTCACATGTGCAGTGAACTGTGCAGTTTGAGCTCCAGCAGCCCAAGGCTGGGTTGGGTGCTGGCTGCATACGTCGCACGTGCATGCTGGTTTCCCGCTCTGTGAGCATGCTGAATTTTTTGTGAAGGAGCTGAGGCTGCCACTGGCACACCTGAGCTGCAAATCCATTCGGCAACTCACATGTGCAGTGAACTGTGCAGTTTGAGCTCCAGCAGCCCAAGGCTGGGTTGGGTGCTGGCTGCATACGTCGCACGTGCATGCTGGTTTCCCGCTCTGTGAGCATGCTGAATTTTTTGTGAAGGAGCTGAGGCTGCCACTGGCACACCTGAGCTGCAAATCCATTCGGCAACTCACATGTGCAGTGAACTGTGCAGTTTGAGCTCCAGCAGCCCAAGGCTGGGTTTGGTGCTGGCTGCATACGTCGCACGTGCATGCTGGTTTCCCGCTTCTGTGAGCATGCTGACTTTTTTGTGAAGGAGCTGAGGCTGCCACTGGCGCGCCTGAGCTGCATATTCATTCATCAACTCACATGTGCAGTGAACTGTGCAGTTTGAGCTCCAGCAGCCCAAGGCTGGGTTGGGTGCTGGCTGCATACGTCGCACGTGCATGCTGGTTTCCCGCTTCTGTGAGCATGCTGAATTTTTTGTGAAGGAGCTGAGGCAGCCACTGGCACACCTGAGCTGCAAATCCATTCGGCAACTCACATGTGCAGTGAACTGTGCAGTTTGAGCTCCAGCAGCCCAAGGCTGGGTTGGGTGCTGGCTGCATACGTCGCACGTGCATGCTGGTTTCCCGCTCTGTGAGCATGCTGAATTTTTTGTGAAGGAGCTGAGGCTGCCACTGGCACACCTGAGCTGCAAATCCATTCGGCAACTCACATGTGCAGTGAACTGTGCAGTTTGAGCTCCAGCAGCCCAAGGCTGGGTTGGGTGCTGGCTGCATACGTCGCACGTGCATGCTGGTTTCCCGCTTCTGTGAGCATGCTGACTTTTTTGAGAAGGAGCTGAGGCAGCCACTGGCAAACCTGAGCTGCATATTCATTCATCAACTCACATGTGCAGTGAACTGTGCAGTTTGAACTCCAGCAGCTCAAGGTTGGGTTTGGTGCTGGCTGCTTGCGGCGCACGTGCATGCTGATTTCCCGCTTCTGTGTACATGCTGGATTTTTTTTGAAGAAGCTGAGGCTGCCACTGGCACACCTGAGCTGCAAATCCATTCGGCAACTCACATGTGCAGTGAACTGTGCAGTTTGAGCTCCAGCAGCCCAAGGCTGGGTTTGGTGCTGGCTGCATACGTCGCACGTGCATGCTGGTTTCCCGCTTCTGTGAACATGCTGATTTTTTTGTGAAGGAGCTGAGGCAGCCACTGACACACCTGAGCTGCAAATCCATTCGGCAACTCACATGTGCAGTGAACTGTGCAGTTTGAACTCCAGCAGCTCAAGGTTGGGTTTGGTGCTGGCTGCATACGTCGCACGTGCATGCTGGTTTCCCGCTTCTGTGAGCATGCTGAATTTTTTGTGAAGGAGCTGAGGCTGCCACTGGCACACCTGAGCTGCAAATCCATTCGGCAACTCACATGTGCAGTGAACTGTGCAGTTTGAGCTCCAGCAGCCCAAGGCTGGGTTGGGTGCTGGCTGCATACGTCGCACGTGCATGCTGGTTTCCCGCTTCTGTGAGCATGCTGACTTTTTTGTGAAGGAGCTGAGGCTGCCACTGGCGCGCCTGAGCTGCATATTCATTCATCAACTCACATGTGCAGTGAACTGTGCAGTTTGAGCTCCAGCAGCCCAAGGCTGGGTTGGGTGCTGGCTGCATACGTCGCACGTGCATGCTGGTTTCCCGCTTCTGTGAGCATGCTGAATTTTTTGTGAAGGAGCTGAGGCAGCCACTGGCACACCTGAGCTGCAAATCCATTCGGCAACTCACATGTGCAGTGAACTGTGCAGTTTGAGCTCCAGCAGCCCAAGGCTGGGTTGGGTGCTGGCTGCATACGTCGCACGTGCATGCTGGTTTCCCGCTCTGTGAGCATGCTGAATTTTTTGTGAAGGAGCTGAGGCTGCCACTGGCACACCTGAGCTGCAAATCCATTCGGCAACTCACATGTGCAGTGAACTGTGCAGTTTGAGCTCCAGCAGCCCAAGGCTGGGTTGGGTGCTGGCTGCATACGTCGCACGTGCATGCTGGTTTCCCGCTCTGTGAGCATGCTGAATTTTTGTGAAGGAGCTGAGGCTGCCACTGGCACACCTGAGCTGCAAATCCATTCGGCAACTCACATGTGCAGTGAACTGTGCAGTTTGAGCTCCAGCAGCCCAAGGCTGGGTTTGGTGCTGGCTGCATACGTCGCACGTGCATGCTGGTTTCCCGCTTCTGTGAGCATGCTGACTTTTTTGTGAAGGAGCTGAGGCTGCCACTGGCGCGCCTGAGCTGCATATTCATTCATCAACTCACATGTGCAGTGAACTGTGCAGTTTGAGCTCCAGCAGCCCAAGGCTGGGTTGGGTGCTGGCTGCATACGTCGCACGTGCATGCTGGTTTCCCGCTTCTGTGAGCATGCTGAATTTTTTGTGAAGGAGCTGAGGCAGCCACTGGCACACCTGAGCTGCAAATCCATTCGGCAACTCACATGTGCAGTGAACTGTGCAGTTTGAGCTCCAGCAGCCCAAGGCTGGGTTGGGTGCTGGCTGCATACGTCGCACGTGCATGCTGGTTTCCCGCTCTGTGAGCATGCTGAATTTTTTGTGAAGGAGCTGAGGCTGCCACTGGCACACCTGAGCTGCAAATCCATTCGGCAACTCACATGTGCAGTGAACTGTGCAGTTTGAGCTCCAGCAGCCCAAGGCTGGGTTGGGTGCTGGCTGCATACGTCGCACGTGCATGCTGGTTTCCCGCTTCTGTGAGCATGCTGACTTTTTTGTGAAGGAGCTGAGGCTGCCACTGGCGCGCCTGAGCTGCATATTCATTCATCAACTCACATGTGCAGTGAACTGTGCAGTTTGAGCTCCAGCAGCCCAAGGCTGGGTTGGGTGCTGGCTGCATACGTCGCACGTGCATGCTGGTTTCCCGCTTCTGTGAGCATGCTGAATTTTTTGTGAAGGAGCTGAGGCAGCCACTGGCACACCTGAGCTGCAAATCCATTCGGCAACTCACATGTGCAGTGAACTGTGCAGTTTTTCATTCCCACTTTGAAGCTGTCAACCTTCGGTTGAAAAGTTACGACCATGTAACACCATAGGTACTTGTGCTGATAATGCGGCTTACCCGAGCTGGACGAAGTTTATGAGTCGAGACAGCAACACGTGATTTCTATAGAGGTCCATGCTTATCGCACAGATCACCTACAACCAACAGGAATGCAGCACCTACATGAGCAGCCAGCACATGGTGTTCAAAGCATTTTGCTGTATCACTTGGACACGACACGAGTTCCATGCCCTAGCTAGACATAGCATCTCCACACATCAAGAATTCAGCGTGGATACTCACAGATAATACTTGCCAGCAGCCTACCTCATCGTTAATGGGCTATCCACTGCACCGTAAACTACACCTTCAGTAGCTTGTGATCAAGTAGCTTCTACTGCTGCCATAATCATGATGTCTTGGGCTAGGTGGAGTGTAGCAGCAAACTGCCGCTGCAACACTGATCACGATACACCGAAGGAATACGTCAGTGGAGCATCATCACCTGCATGTCAGTGTAAGAATCGTTTTCATTGTTTACACCTCAAATGGCGTTTTGCTACAGGCGCCATCATGGAACACCAGTCACGAGCAACTGTGGCGCAACACACAAGCCAAGGCAGATGAAGCATGAGCATGTAGCCTACCGGAACGTACTACATTGCTTCGGATATTGGCGTCTGGCAGCCACTGGGGAAGCACGCTGGTCACTAATTGATTCACTCGCAGCATCGCGAAATCCACGCCGACTAATCAAGTCCGTTCTCCGCGCATGAAGAAGACTAGGGGCACATAAGCCATCCGTTGGATCACCTGACTGAGCACACGCACCGGTGGGAACGTGATCACAGTGCAGGCCTGCGCGAGTCGATAATCATGTCGAGCCCAAAGCCGCATCCGCGTTAGCTGCATGCATCGGCTACAAACGCTGCTGGCTCCCTCCGGGCGGCCGCAAGGATCGCCACGAAAGCCGACATCAAGCAAAGCATGACCAGGATTTACGCACTCATGAATCTGTACAGCCGACCCATCACACCACCCACGGGACACCTGCTCAATGTCCGTGCGTCGATGTACCAAACCGCCAGAAACAGTCATCAGCACCCACGGTGCACAGTTCGCACATTCAATCGATTATGTGCCTTATCTGTCAAGATAGTAATATTCAATGCGACCCGATTGTCCATAGCAGGGCATCGCACCGTTTCACCAATGTGCCATGGCATGGTGGCACAAATACGGCCCCTTATGGAGCAGCTTGGTGAATGCCCAAGCAAACACCCCCTCATCGTGGGGCCCATATGTGCCCCTGACTTTCAAAGTGACCCTGGAGCCGGAACCCCCCCCAGCTGCCGAATCCTGAAACCGCCCCTGAACTAGCATGGGGCACTACAGCCCTCTGCCAACGAGCCCCCAAGTCATAAGGGGCACCTTGTCCTTCCTTGGGCCGGTCAGGTTTCTTGTAGTGCCCAGCGGCCCCGTCCGCGCATGCTGGGCGCGCTGGGTGTGCTGTGTGCTGACGCCCGTCTCCCATGGGAGAGGCCGCGCACCCTTGAGCATCTCAACCACCTGCGGCGAGTAGATACGAACGTTTCACATGCTCGCCTCACAGTTGTTACTGTATTCATGCAGAATTTGTCACGTACGCGCTTACAAAGCTGCAGTTTATGAGTAGCAGGGGTAATGTGGAGATACGTATGGATCTTGGCGTGAGCCCTGGTAGCCTAGGCCTGAGGTGTTGCAATCATGCTGATAAATGTGAGCATATCTACATGTACATACGAACTAACATGTGGAAAAAGCTATGTGCATGACAAGTAACACAAGCAATATCGCTACAGTCACACGGTGTACTGCAGCCTCTATGCGGCACTGGCAGGCATGGCATGCAAAACGTATGTTCTAATATCCTTCGCCGCAGTGCGCGCCGCAGTAAAATGACACAACCACGTTGCAGGGGGTGACGAAGCAAGCAAGCCGGCTCCCGCAGTCAACACGTACATGCGCAATGGCACTGCTAGCATTGTCAGGGGAAATGCGAACCGCATCTGTCCCTTCCGTCACCAGGTCGAAGGCTGGTGCTCCCGTCAGTAGCTCAAGCGCCATCACCCCGAGAGCCCACGCGTCCTGTGCCGCAGCGGCACGCACAAGGCGCGCACCTGACAGGAACGACTGGACGACCTCTGGAGCAGCGTACGTGAGTGTGAAGCTGAGAGGTACGTCCTCCCCGATGCGGGCTACGCACCCAAAGTCGATGACCGTCCAGCGGTTCTGACGCGGCAGCCACATGACGTTGGCGGGCTTGAGGTCGCGGTGCACGTAGCCGGCTTCGTGTAGATCGGCGAGGCGCTCAGAGATATTTGACAGCACCTGCAAGAGAGTAACTTCCAGCTGTACACCCTGTACAAGATGGGCATGCAACTCCCTCCAGCTCTTACGACAGCTGCAGGCTGCATGTCAAAACCATGCCGCATACAGAGCAGGCTAGTGCGATTATTACAAAAGAGTGAACGGGAGAAAACAAACACTGAAACCGAATCTCATCCGAATCAACTGCAACATACACTCACACACACACGAACACCACAACCGCACTCACAATTCAGTCCGGCAGGATCGCGTCCTCCAGGCCCGCATCATAGCGTAACCCTTAGGCTAGTGCGATAGGTGCATGCCATGGGTACAAGGGCGCACGGCGAGTGAGGTAAAATGATCCGGCTCGGCACGGTCGCTCCAGTCGTGCAGGCTTTCCCCTTTCTCCATCACAATGCATGGAGGCAGCGGCCGTCCCCTTGGATCAGTGGGATTGCAACCGATGCCCTGCCCGTCACAGACCGCCTCCACATGAGGCAGGCACAAGGCAACAGCCGCCGGCAGTGACTCAACGGCATCTGCACCACCCAACCCGCTGCTGCGGACAGCGCTAGACGCCATGTGGCTGAGCGCAACGATCCTGGACAGCTCGGCGTGTACACTTGGTGCGGCTGCCAGCTCAGAACGTTTGCCTCCGGAGGCGGAGGTTGCGTAGAGTGCAATTTCGGTGAGGAAGTCGGAGCGGTCCAGGAAGAATTTCACTGCAAACTCAGTCCCACTGCCGGGGTCTTGGGCGAATTGGACAACTGCCTGGCCTGCGCTGTCAATGTGCCGCGTCACGTGTCTCATGAGGTGCTCCGTATCATGGTGCGACTGACAGTTGTACACGCATGCGGTAGATGCACTACAGAGACAAAGGCCACGAGGCGAGCTGCAGCTGTACCGCGACCCCGGCATGTAACGTGCTGCCTGAGGTGTCCGATCTCAAATCATGTGTGACCGACAGCATCAAGTCGTGTGCACTTGCAGTAGGGCTGCGACAAATGCGTGGCCACACTCGCTGCATCTTATTTCATGCGCACGCAAAAACTGTGGCTCTACGATATCGCGGTTTATTTTAGTACGCCAATGACACTGACATGCCAGCACATGCATCCCAGCATACTTGTCATCACAGTGACCATGCCTGTGTTTTTGGCCAGGTGAGGGAGGTCATTCCTGCATCTGCTGGAAGCAGTAGAAGTAGTCTAGTAGGTGCAGGGCAAGTACCCAGGGGCTGCGGGTTGCGGAAACGTTAACTGCAAGCATGTAGGCTGCAGCGACTGGGTGTACGCATGCAGGAGTAGGGGCGCACCTCCGCGGCGCCGGCGGGCGCGCCCCAGCATCACGTAGCGGCCCAAGAACAGATCATCCCTCCCGAAGCCGTCCAGCTGCCGGTGGAGCCGCCAGACGGCAGCCTCATTGCCATCAGACATTGGCACAGCCTCCACCCGGGGTGCTTTGGCTGCATCGGTGTCGCAGGCCTCCACCTCGCTGCACTGGCCGCCCCGCTGCAGCTGGCCTGAATGCGAAGCGGAGGTGTATGGCGCCAGCACCACTGTGTTGCCAGGGGACGTTGAGGCCGGCCCAGGCTTGTCCAGCGCTCGACCGGCATCGATATGGACTGCGAGACCCTTTCGAGATTGGCCACGGTGGTCATTGTCAGCGGCCTCGAATGTTACTGGAGCGGTGTGATGGAGGGGCATGTGCAGATCGGGAGCGCCGCTTGCAGTAGTACTGGAGGTGGTGACCGCTACAGTTCTGCACTCGGCCGCAGCGGGTGGGACATATACATGTGCCAGCGTGCAATTATCATCAACATGCACGCTAGAAGACCCCATGTGATGCTGTGCGCGTACAGGATCGCCTGCATCCACTGGCAGCGGCGTATCCTGCAGCTGTGACGTTGCCGTAGAGCTTGGCGGTAGTGAGGCTGGAGTCGGAAGCAGCGGCGGCATAGGCTCCGGACACCCATGCTGAGGAGGCCCTGGCCATGTGACCGTCGCATCTGGCTTGTCCTCTCCGGTGCTGACCGTGCCATATGCATGCTGTGAATGCACTGCCTCTGATGTGCCTGCTGATCCCATCTGCATGGATTCTGGCTGCATTGACCCAGACATGGTTGTCTGGAGGGGTGTTGGCGTGCGGGAGATGAGGGCGAGGTGGGTGGGAAGCCGGTACTCGTACGCGGCATTCATCGCTGAGTCTGGCATTGCCTGTGCTCGGTGGTGGCTTGAGGGGGCCTGCAATGGAGATTGCCGACCGTGAATGCAGGGGTTCGATTGAGCAGGGCATAGACGCGTACGTGCTTTCGTGTTTTGTACTACCAGTAATCAGTATCCTGCGCTGCCTGAGCTCATGCATGTGCGCATGACTGCGCCGCAGCCATGCATGCAACTCCTCATTATCAGGTGAAGCCTTGTGAATTGATTCTTGTTCCTTTCAATGAGCTATAGCTTTAAAGCAAGTTTGGCGGTGACACTGCAGTCATTGGATATGTGTAGTAGTGCCCAACTGAGAACACACCAGGCCAGTCCGCCTAGGCCAGCTGTCTCAGATGTGCAGCTATATATAGCTAGTTGAAGATTCGAAATGAGCCATGTTGTATGCGGAGAGTATCATTTTAAATATCTCGAGATAGTCTCACTGGCAGGTTGGGGCAACTTGCAGTTCGCACAAAGCAGCCTGACATGAACACATGATAGTGCAGTATCATATAATGGTCATCCTCACAAGTTCAGGTCTGCGAACATGCATGCCGGGAAAGCAGGAATACAATCCGCATCCGGTACAGTGCATGATTTCTAATCATGCACTGTACCTAGTAGGAAAGAAAGGGTCAAGGTACACCCACACCTCCTGTATGGGATTGCTTTCCACATGGTGCGTGTCCGCGGCGGCGAGGAGTCTGCTATGCCGTCGCCGCCGCCTCGCACGCAGAGACCTCCAGAGCATCACAGCCGCACCCATCATCACAGCAAGCGCCACCACCGCCGCAGATGCCACCATTATGGTCTGGGTCCGGCTCAGCGACCCTGAAGGGCGTGGGCTGCCATTTAATCCAGCGACAAACACATCACCGCCATGTTCGACGACCTCGGACATGTCGAGCACTGGGATGAGCTTGACACATGAAGATGCTCCTGAGTCGCCATTTCCGTCAAGCGCTGAAGCTGGAGTTGCGGCCTCTGAGGGAGACATCTGGGTCAAGTTGGATGGAGAATTGGGGCCCTCCATCTCAGTTGTGTTTGCGGGCGCGTCTCGTGAGTGGTACTGCGGGAGGCTACTGCGCGTGTCGATGATCCAGGTGTCATTTGGAGTGAGAAAAGGTACCTCTGGCAGCCATTCAGACGGATCTACGTTGGCGGCACTGGCCGGCGCATTGGCGTCACCACTCTCAGGCTCAACTGCACCAAAGATCACCACTGCCGTCACCACATGTACACCAGTTCTTCGACACCACACCGATCGGAAGTCAATCGCAACTAGATGTCGCCTGCTCAGTGCATCCTTGGAGGACCAGGACAGATCGAAATCTATAGAGGACTAGCTAGTCCGACGGGGCCTTGCAACAGTTTGCTGCCAGTGTTCACCCTGGGCTGTATGTACAGAAATACAATGCACATGTACGCTCGCATTCTCATGCTGACCCATGCATAGATCAAGGGCTTTCTGAAGTATGACATGCATTGCAGATCAGCACCATGCTGACCGAAAGCCACCGATTATAAGGCTGACAGACATCACGAGACTGTTGTTGGCAAACGGCATCTCCGACAACACTGCATGTGCAGATGTACATTTGGACACGGCTGCACTGCAGGTCATTGTTGGGTCGTCGGGCCCCATTAATGAATCCATATGTAACCATTCCGAATATTCAGGTCTAATTTCTGGGTGGCAGCCCCGAAATGCTGCAAAGCGACCCAACACTGCTGCATGCCACCTGCAGGCTGCTGAGTATTTTTTATATTTTCTGTATCAGCAAGTGCAGTCAGTGACTGAGCGCGCTTCGGACAGCATGTTCTCTGTACAGAGAACATGTTGGCAGCCCTCCTCGGCCGACGCTGTTTTCAGGGAGACTCATGCATATGCATACAGCGCCCACATGTCGACTCTGCCTGGCTCGTGGGCTGCACACCTTGAACGTTGGCTGGCGAGTCGCTGGGGCTGTCGGCAGTGTTGTCAGGCGTCACTGCAGATCCAGGCCCAGGACTAGTACTGTCCTCGTAGTCCCCTGTGTAGCTGTAGGCATTGTTGGAGTTCTGCCACAGCGTCTCTCCTACAGCATATGCCTCATTGTAGAGCATGGCGTACGGCACAACGTATGCCTCGTCAGCCGCACACGCGCCAATTGCACTGCCGGGATCACCGGGGCCGGGCGCTCCTCGCCCCTCAGGCCGTGGAGCACGCACGCGCGGGACGTGCTGGTTGCTGTCAAGTGGAATATCCGGATTAGAAACGCCGCGTAGGCTCCCCCATTGGTTGAACTCATATGCCCAAGAGTCGGTGTAATCATCGTAGTTGGCGGTGACCCAGGTGTCATCTGGCACCTGGACTTCGGCGAACGTGGTGTTTGTGAACTGCACGATGCCGCCGCCGCCGACGTCGACGATCGCTCCATTCAGGCTGATGTTGCGGAAGCTGGTGCGGACGAATGCGGCCGATGATCTGCCAGACAGGTGAAACATGCCGATTGTGCCGCCGAATATGTCCTTGAACTCACAGTCTGCAAAATACACTCACATCAAGATCTCCACAGGAATGTCCTCGTTCGTGAGCATGTGTGTGACTTGTATGCATGCATAGCAGAAGCTGCGAGCACACGCGTACCTTCCACTAGCACCCTCGAGGAGCTTGTGGCGTTGAGCACAGCCGCCGATCCAGCGCGGAAGCGGTCGCCCTGCACCGTCACGTTGGTGAGATACACATGAGACACGGGCTCCGGGGAATCTCCGGTCGAAGAGAACGCCCCCGACATGTAGACATCAATCAGGGTGAAGCCGGGGTCCACACGGGTGCGCTGCAGGCGGAAGAGGAGGTTGTCGAGCCACTGGCGGCCGCCTAGGAACTGCATCATGGAGCCTCCAACGGTGACCACGCACTGCCGTGGCTTCAGGTGGACTGCGTCTGCGCCGACAATGCTGGGCGGTGCCTCCTCGCAGACTCCCTGCATGCACAGTGAGTGCGCATCACAGCACGTGACCCCTACTAGTACAAAACATATGCACGCATGGACCCTGGAAGGCCTCGATATCTGCTATCCCACGATCGCGACCTTGCAAAGCGGCGCATATGCAGCCTAGTCTGAGTTCAATGTACACATCACGCAGCAGCCATGTGCGCCCCTGTCGACCCTTTCTCATGCAGAATAGTCTCGTGCGGGGCCTCTGATCGTGTACAGAGTAATGTAAAGTCAAGTCCATATGATTCAATGAGCTGCATTCTTAAGATGGCGTTGACAACTATATATGAGTGAATGGGACCGCATGTGACCCCGGGATCCACACGGGCTCGTGTTTTGTGAATTGTGCTGGGCCACGGAGGCGGTGGCGGTGGCGGTGGCGCGGCCAGGCTCCGCACGCACGATCATCATCAATGATTCCATGGCCAGGTATGCATGTATATGTGACATATGTGTCATATGTGTCAAAAGGAGAAAGTCATAGAGGCCGGTGGCACCGCCATGGAAACGCACAAGCACACCAGTGCCCCAGAGCATGCGCGCTGTGGTGTGATGTGGGTGGCTGTGATGTGAGTGGCTGTGGTGTGATGCTGTCTTCGGGTTCGACGTGGGGTCTGTGTCCGGGGTCGACCTGCTGGGCATTGCCGTGTACAACTCCAAAACTCAGGACTAGCCTCGGTGTTAATGAGGTATCTCAGAGGCACCAATCCTACAGCTACCCAGGCGCTGTGGCAGTGACAGGCATGCAGCTCGGAACAGGTATAAAGGGCCACAGAGCCCGCGCACATGTCTGCATGTTCGAGGCCGCACCCTCATCGATCGGATCGCGCTGTCCACATGCATCAGATGAGAAGGGGCGTCAAATCCATCAGGGTCCTCCAGGGGCTGGAGGGCGGTGAGGTTGAGGTGGCTGCGGATCTCGATGTCGCGAGCCCCTGCGGCCACCGCGGCCTGCAGCTCTTGCGCGCCGCGCACCACCGTCACCATCAGGGCACACCTGTACTACCAGTCAGCCTCGGAGCTGCAGCGCCTGTAGATATGTGGCGTGAGGGGTCCACTACGTATACGGGTCACCTCTCGAGGTCTCGGATTCGCGATGGCCTGTGTTTCAGACCCGGCCGGGTCTCCGGAGCATCCGCTTGGCTCGGCCCATGCACGTGCCTGCCGCCAGATCAAACGAGGTCGCTGCATGCACAACAAAAGGCTCAGAACAGCATCTCTAGCTATGCCAGCAGGCCTAGGCCTATGAGGTACGAGTCTGAGAGCAGCACATGCTGTGCGCGATTCATGTTCAGGTTTTGAGCGACAAGTGGTCATGGTCTTCGGTGCATCATGATGTTGTAGGGGGACTCGCCGTAGGCCTGAGGCACATGTGCGCGCCTGTGAGCTGCATCGCATGCATGCAGCGCTGCTGGTGTGCCCCGCCTGAGGCACATGTGCGGCGGTGCCCCGCGCAAGCCCTTAGCCACTGCATGTTGTAATTGATGCACTGCCACTGGTGCACTGCAGTTGCATGCATGCAGTGAGCCGGGGCTAGCTCGTGAGCTTATGAGTTTGGGTAACACTGATGCGGCAACACTGGCAATGCATGCATGGCCATGGCTTGATCTATGACACTATGCCGTCGTGATGGCCATGCCGCTACGCAGACAAATGCGGCACTTTCACGCTACGCAGACAAATGCGGCACTTTCAAGGTCTGTGCGGCTTGGGGGGGGGGGGGGGGGGGGGGGGGGGTATAATTGCAAGATAACATCCCCCCAATTGATCAATCATGAAATGTAAGATAACTTGCAAATCAACACTCTGTATAGGGCAATCCAGTGATGTGGCCGCTATACAACTGGATTGCCACACTGTACTTGCCACATGAGTGGGCCAACATGTTGATCCCGAGAGACAATGTGACATGCTTTACGGTTGTCAAAGCATGTCACATTGTCATTGGCAGGCAGTCACATCTACCTCTCGAGAGGTAGATGTGACTGCCTGTCACAGTGTCAGGCGTTCTGCCCGAGTAGGATGCTGCTACACTGTGGCATGTCCAGCATGCCCAGCATCAGCTGCAATTCATGTATGCTGCGGTTTTGGGGTGTGCACACCCATTGGACATGCATGCAATGGGTCTGCTTCCCACGCCAGGCCCTGGATCATCACCACGCAATTGTCATGACAATGCGACCTCAGCATGATCACTGAATATATTTGAACGGGTGAAGCATATACAATGTTGAGACAGTACTGCGCACTTGCACAGGCTGATCAGTTCGAACTGTTACCTCAATATTTAGCCACTGTTCTGCTTGCATGGTCCTAAAAGAGTACCTGACAGTATTGATGACTGACTCGATACACAAGAGGACACGGGCCTTGACAAATCAACTCGCACAGCACAGCAGTGCGAGCCCCGGCCAGGCAGCTTCCAACAAGATGATTAGTCACGATATCGAGATGCACGCACCCAGAAGGATCCGAGACGGCTCCCGGCGTCCTGATGGTTGAAAACACGCCTGGCTCGGGTATGAAAAACGTACTGCAGATCAGGCGTGAGGTAGGAACGTGAGTCCGCGGCGCCCAGCCAAGTGCGCTACGACGAGCTCGAGGCAGGTGTGCATGCACGAAGATAAGAGCTGCATGTAGCAATTGCAAGCCCAATCCCGCGCGCGAGTGAACATCATTCGAGCAGGCAAGAGCCAAGCTACACAGAAGCTGTCGCAAACGATTTACAAGTGGGATTGGGGAGTGGAGCATGTCCAGCATTGCGCACCGTGGAGCTCGAGTACACTTGAAACAGTCGAGACCATCGATTGAATCACGTCCAGCTGTTCTGACGTGATCGCGCAGGGCGACCATTGCTCCACAAATATCTCACAAAAGACTCTTGTTATGCTTTCTGCGACACCTGCCGTGAATACTTCGAGTTACTCCGCGGCCGCGGCATACGGGCCTGCGCATGCCGCAGTATCTATCTGTTGGACATTGTTTTACAGAAGTTTGGACGGACGGTATGTATCTGTAGATCTAGAGACAGCTGTGGAAGGTATGTGTTCGCGCTGCACTGACATGAACGACTAAGAACAGCCCAGCCGTGAGGACGTGCGCAGCAGGCGCTACAGTGAATTCTGACCAGGGCGGCCACGATTTGGTGATGGGTATCAGCCGGCTTCGATCTGACGGGTTTCAGATCTTCGAACACCCTTCCAAGCATGAGCGCGTGCGGCCCAACAACCATTCGCAGAGTACACACCACAGGGCCGTAACATGTCTCGGTCCGTCGGTGTCGTGTATTTCAGTCAACCTGTGCATGGGCTGAATATATTGAAAATCCTGTGCATGGGCTGAACATGTTCGAATGAGGAAGCAATCAAAAGCTTGCCGCATGTGGACACAGCTGGTTGTCCTCTTGCTTCCTCGACTGGTGTGTGAATTGCAGGCTGGCCATAGCATGCTGGCATCCAAATACATGGCCAGCGCTGCCATTTCACCATAAAACAATGAGGCGGTCAGAACTGCGTGAATAATTTCAGCGTAAGATTTGTCCAGCAGTCCAGCACATCACACCCAAGCCACAGCCAGCAGAAGCAGAACCCAGAGCGACCGAACCAACGCAGGAAGACGCCAAGTCCCCTCACCCCCCATACCCAGACAACCAACACCATGTACACACCCACATTGAGGTAAGCTCAGCCCATTCGCACACACATCTACCAAGTTGGCGTGTGGGTTGTGGGTGCTTGGGTGTGTGTTTGGGTTTGGGTCTGGGCCGCGTGCGGGTGCGTGGGTGCGTAGGTCGGGTTTCGGTGTGTGGTTCGTGTGGTAGTGTGTGGGAGCGTGGGGGTGTGTGGGTGCTTGTTCTGCCTTGGCGTTGGCTGTTGCTCTCCTGCTGCGTGCGCATTGCGTTGTTCGTGCTCTCCCTTTTGGTCCTGGCGGTGCTACCGGCCCCTCCGGCTTTTTCCTTTGTAACACATCTACCAAGCCATCGGCGCAGTCACCGTGACGCACAAAGTGGCACAACACGAGACTGCCCGGCCATGCCACATGACTGCGAGGGGGCGCCAGCCCCAGATGCCCGGCCCCTGCCTGCAGCTGCACCGCAGCATATCAGACTCCCCGTGCAGCCCATATGATATCTCACCCCGGGCTTTGTGCCAAAGCCAGTCCCAAACTGCACGAGACGCATCGCGGCCGCGCCTCAATCACTGATTGAGGCGCGGCCGGTATGCATCTGCCTCACACCCTACGGGCTGGGGTGAGCCAGGCAGGCCCGAGGTGAAGGCCAAAGGGCAAGCAAACCGAACGGACGGGGACTCCAAGGAGCAACCCGCCGCTCACGCCGGATGGCCTGTGAGCGACGCGAATTCGTCAGACGCGTACGGGGCCTTTTGTCTGTGTAGCTGCTACCGCATATGATGCAGGTGCATGTCACGGGGCATACTTGGTGCATACGGCCGCTGGCGCGACGGACAGCGCCAAGTATTGGAACTGCACAAGGTCATTCAGGGGCGGACTTGTGACCTCATGACGTCTACTGTGGTGGTCGCCCATAACACATGAGCGCGACCTTACGTGGCGAGTTATGAGCGGCGACCTCACCATCGTCTGTACACGTCCTGGCTCATGTTACAAGGGCGGGCCTGACAAGGGCGGATAGGTCGGAGCAGAAACAGTCGCCTTTTGATGTGATTTCAACCGAAATGACCATGTTCAATATGACATTGACGCATGATATGCTTTATCCGGTTCGTTGTGGTCTACGGACGCAGTTGCACTGTGCCTGTCTCGAGGATGACTCGGTCGGCCAGCGCTGTTACGATGCTCACGAACAGCGCGATCAAAGCGTGTATATCCTTTCACGGGAACATATTTGGTTACATTCAGGCTTAACTTGGGCTCTGGAGACTCGCGGCCTTTCTGGAGGTCAATCAGCCTGAGGACACACTTGGGCAGAGCTTAGGACGGCTGCGTGTCACCGCTAGAAGCTAATCCGTCAGTGATACAAAATTAAACCTACTATCAACATGTTTACCAATTTGTTCAAAGTTTTATGACGTGTTGTCTCTAGCGGAGCTCATCATGCGCCATCGCGAAGCGGGCTACTGGAGCATCTGGTCTATGAACAGGCCCCACACGCACAGATCGCGCCACGATCTGATTCTACAGCGCAAACTATATGTATGTGAAAATCGGCAATGTACGGCTGCAACGGTGTTCAGGGACGAGCAGGGCAAACCATCGCTGCTACATAGCCATTTGGAAGCTCGGGCACATCATGCTTCACCAATCTGCAATGGAGACTTTGGAAACTGTATGAACCACAGACGCGAGCGTCTACGGCTACGGACAGTTGCAGACTTCTTACGACACTGCTTGCGGCAACTGATGCCTGTGCTCTTCGTACTAAACGAAAGTGCCACTACGGCCGCTTTGGAGGTCAGTCTCCCTGGCCATGTGGTTATGGAAACACCGGCTGGACACGAGGACGGCTGCGCAGATGATGCAAGTGCCTGTCGGTGTGCTGAGATAGCCCTCCTGTGGATGTCAGTGATGTGATCACATGCAGCCGCTGGTATTATGGCCAGCAGAGATGCTTCACATTATTTACCAGTGTCTTTGCAAAGGAGTTGTCACAAGGTTTGGCCACGAGTACAGCTGGGCTGGTGATGCCAGTGCTCATGCCTGTCGGTGTGCTGAGATAGCCCTCCTGTGGATGTCAGTGATGTGATCACATGCAGCCACTGGCACTCTGGCCAGCAGAGATACATCAAACTATTCACCAGTGTCTTTGCAAAGGGGTTGTCACGCTAACTGGCCACGAATACAGCTGGGCTGGTGATGCCAGTGCTCGTGCCTGACGGTGTGCTGAGATAGCCCTCCTGTGGATGGCAGTAATGTGATCACATGCAGCCACTGGTATTATGGCCAGCAGAGATACATCAAACTATTCACCAGTGTCTTTGCAAAGGGGTTGTCACAAGTTTTGGCCACGAATACAGCTGGGCTGGTGATGCCAGTGCTCGGGCCTGACGGTGTGCTGAGATAGCTCTCCTGTGGATGTCAGTGATGTGATCACATGCAGCCACTGGTATTATGGCCAGCAGAGATACATCAAACTATTCACCAGTGTCTTTGCAAAGGGGTTGTCACGCTAACTGGCCACGAATACAGCTGGGCTGGTGATGCCAGTGCTGGTGCCTGACGGTGTGCTAAGATAGCCCTCCTGTGGATGTCAGTGATGTGATCACATGCAGCCACTGGCACTCTGGCCAGCAGAGATACATCAAACTATTCACCAGTGTCTTTGCAAAGGGGTTGTCACGCTAACTGGCCACGAATACAGCTGGGCTGGTGATGCCAGTGCTCGTGCCTGACGGTGTGCTGAGATAGCCCTCCTGTGGATGGCAGTAATGTGATCACATGCAGCCACTGGTATTATGGCCAGCAGAGATACATCAAACTATTCACCAGTGTCTTTGCAAAGGGGTTGTCACGCTAACTGGCCACGAATACAGCTGGGCTGGTGATGCCAGTGCTGGTGCCTGACGGTGTGCTAAGATAGCCCTCCTGTGGATGTCAGTGATGTGGTCACATGCAGCCACTGGCACTCTGGCCAGCAGAGATACATCAGACTATTCACCAGTGTCTTTGCAAAGGGGTTGTGACAAGTTTTGGCCACGCATACAGCTGGGCTGGTGATGCCAGTGCTCGGGCCTGACGGTGTGCTGAGATAGCCCTCCTGTGGATGTCAGTGATGTGATCACATGCAGCCACTGGTATTATGGCCAGCAGAGATACATCAGACTATTCACCAGTGTCTTTGCAAAGGGGTTGTCACAAGTTTTGGCCACGAATACAGCTGGGCTGGTGATGCCAGTGCTCGGGCCTGACGGTGTGCTGAGATAGCTCTCCTGTGGATGTCAGTGATGTGATCACATGCAGCCACTGGTATTATGGCCAGCAGAGATACATCAAACTATTCACCAGTGTCTTTGCAAAGGGGTTGTCACGCTAACTGGCCACGAATACAGCTGGGCTGGTGATGCCAGTGCTGGTGCCTGACGGTGTGCTAAGATAGCCCTCCTGTGGATGTCAGTGATGTGATCACATGCAGCCACTGGCACTCTGGCCAGCAGAGATACATCAAACTATTCACCAGTGTCTTTGCAAAGGGGTTGGCACGCTTACTGGCCACGAATACAGCTGGGCTGGTGATGCCAGTGCTCGTGCCTGACGATGTGCTGAGATAGCCCTCCTGTGGATGGCAGTAATGTGATCACATGCAGCCACTGGCACTCTGGCCAGCAGAGATACATCAAACTATTCACCAGTGTCTTTGCAAAGGGGTTGTCACGCTTACTGGCCACGAATACAGCTGGGCTGGTGATGCCAGTGCTCGTGCCTGACGGTGTGCTGAGATAGCCCTCCTGTGGATGTCAGTGATGTGATCACATGCAGCCACTGGTGTTCTGGCCAGCAGAGATCTGGCGTGTACGGAGTCTGGCGTGTACGTAGTCTCCTCGAGGAGTCTCCTCAGATCTGTGCCCTCAACACTGTATGCGGGCACCCCTGCCCATCTGCATCAGTGCTTGGTCATGATGGGACTGATTAAACCTCCTCAAGCCTAAAAAGCTCAATCTTTAATGCACAAGGCACTGGTTGACTCCAATCCTGATCGCATGCAAGACCGGCTCACTGCTCTATGTCATGCCTTTGGTAGGGCCAATATGGATGTTAAGCTAATGTGCAGTGCATAGTTGTGACGAAGACTTTGTGGCCACATCCTAGGCCTCTATGTGTTCCTGTGAATCTGCATTGCAACATCATGACACCGGATTGTTCAGCATTTATGGGCAGTGTCGCTCTGATGGGGCTGCCGGACGATACCTATGTGGTTCAATGCCTGCTGCGAGGCCCGTCTGTCATGTGTCTCACTGTTGTCACGTTGGCTGCCCTGGTGGCCACATACGCATGCATACTCCGCTCTGTCCCAGCTACTCATCGCTGCAGCGTGCAGACAACTTTGTACTGCGCAGAAGAAACTCTTATCAGCGCTGACATGTACCAACACTGACATCGTGGTCATCGCATGTGCGCAGTGATGGCAAGTATTCTTATGCCTGCGGTATACGTTCTGCAGGGCCGGTTCCCGAAGTTTCATGCGCAGCGACCTTGTCTATACGGCTTCGGTACTCATGTCACTTGTTTACACTTCGTTGATAAGCAAGTACAATGTGGCGCACTGTAGGTGTAGGGCTCGTTGTCCGTGCGAACTTGTTAGCAGCGTTTGTTAGCAGCAGCAACACGACCGCTTGGCTGCTGCCTAGGCAGCCAATCTTCAGCCAGAAAACAACAGAGAAAGGTATGATTCCTACGTGTAACAGATTGACACAGATCCGTGCAATGTTGCGGCGCAAAAGCGCACATGACCTTTCGATGTTAAAGAACTGCCCGAGTTCCACACGGTCTCTCAGCATCATGAGTTGTGAATACTAGCAACTCATATCAAACTGCGCATCGGTTGTGATCCATGTTTTTAGTAGCTGCCAATCATGGGATGAAGTTTCACGCTGATGGTTTCGTCGGAAGTCAAACATCATCGCCGTCAATCATAGCCCCGTAGCCGACGGAGTGACCACGTTATGAATGGCACATGCTATGTTTCTGCTGATCTTGTATCTCCCAGCATGCCTCTGTCGTTGTCAGCATGCAACAATGTAGCTCGTCGGCTGCATGTCTCCATCAAAAATGGACACGCACACTCACCACGCATGCTCTCAGTACCGGATAGTTAAGTTTAATATTGTATACAGTGTTTCGTGTAGACTAGCTGTGGTGAAGTGTCAAGGTGTTTTGCGAGTATTGAAATGCCAATGCTTCACAGGTCACCGATTCCATCGACACTAGAAACTTCACGAAAACTGACCAAAGCACGAAACGTACTATTCGGCTCGTCTGGTACGGGCCGTCGTCTTTATGCGTTTCCGCTGTCGTTTGATCCTGTTGAACTGACCGTATGTCGACATGTTCGCATGATGTTCGCATGATGGAGTGGTTGCTCTGTCACGCTGCCAAAACATTCACCCGTGTTCCAACCGAAAAAATGTTCACGTTCGCGACAGTGATCAGTATCGTGAATGCGATGATGTGCGCTCGTAAGTAAGGGCTGACGTTTGAGCGCGGGCCAGCCCGGACCCTAAGGCCATGTTGAGTAGAGCGTGGCCGGCAAACAAAAAAATCGTAAAAAGCACGACCGAGGCATGAAAGTTACTCAGAAACATATTTTAAGTATTGCTGCATTGTTCGTTTGTCTTGGTTCGATGTTGTTCGGGAGTTATTTGTCGATCCGTGATGTGACCTGTCAATGCGAACGACTGGGCATGTGACCCCCCCGCATCGGCATCGGCATCGGCATCGGCATCGGCATCGGCATCGGCATCGGCATCGGCATCGGCATCATGTAGCAGTGGGGACGTCTATGATGGGGTACCCATCGGGGCTCGCCGTCGCGCTCGGGGACGCACAGCCGCGGGAGCGGCACGCGTCGCCGCTGCAGAACGCGCAGGGGGGGAGGGGGGGTCCACGTTCCGGGATCGCATGGCCAGGTCACATTTGCGGTCGCGACCCAGGTCACATCGTCCGCTCCATCGCGAGACCCCACAGGACATCATGTAGCACCGAAGGCATTCAATATGAAGTGTAAGAGTGTTCTGAAGGTGTTTATAAACACCTTTGAATTCAAAGCGGTTTCTGCAGGCAAGGAGCAGTTCATATTTGTTGCACTAATCGCCACTAAACATGGCAGGCAATGTGACCGGTCACATCGCTTTTGACCGCCAATGTGACCGCTCGCCACTAAACACGGCCTAAGGACATACCATACCACCTTGCATCACATTCATTGTGGTATTGGTGCACCCTAGGTCACACCTGTGGTCACAGCTGACACCCTAAGTTACAGCTGACACGCTAGGTTACAGCTGACACGCTAGGTGACAGCTGACACGCTTGCACCTGGGGAGCCACTGCTTCCCACGTGGACGCATGTCCTTGGGGTCAAATATTGGGGTGCGGGCGCCATGCATGGCCTCGGTGTGCTGTGGCGTAGGCCTCGGGTGGGACGGGTTACGCGCCGGCACATGCATATGGGCTACGCTGCACAGTACGTATGTCTCGGCTGTGCTGCACAGTACGTATGTCTGGGAATGGGCCGAGGCTCCGGGGACAGGGCTCGCAACAGTCACGTGGTAGAGCGGTCTTAAATAATATCACTGGACGGCCCCACCGTGCAGAGTCAGCTGCCCGCGCCAGCATGGCTCTATCCTCGTGGCCCGCCCTCTTCACATGCTTGAAGGCAAAGCACGGGCGCCGTGACGGGGTGAGGTTGTAGCCGAGGCCTAGGTGGCTGTATGTTGGCAGGTCTGGCGGCGGGCGATTCATGCCTTCTAGAGCTGGCAAGGCCGAATTGTGGAAATGCTGTTCTTTGACGAAACTACCGTCCATGAGCGTCCTGTACATACTAGTAGCGTCATCCAGTGATGTTTCGCCGCAGATGTTGCAGTAGAGCGTGCCTCAGTCACGTCAGGGGACCCCGCGGTACTTACAAAAGCGTGAACAGAAATAGACCAACACAACAGAAGGTATCCCGACTGTGCCATGATGTAAGCATGCACGCCTGTTGAAGCCTGTTGTTTTATACTCATGCCATATGCTGGATAAGCCAGAATGCAATGGGTTCAGAGCCGCTGACGCGATCAATCACAGAGCAGCAAAACAACCCATCCCCAGGAATTAACAAAACTTGCATTGATTCTTGACTGCGCTCCAATTGTGCAGAGCAGCTGCCCAACAGCCTACAGGTGACAGTACATGAAACTTGTGCACACGCCACAACGGCTAGGACGCCTGCCACAACAATCGACAACATCAAAGCGAACGTCACAACACTGAATATATCCATAACAAGAGGGTCCTAGGCTCACTGGGGGTGCACTGGGCACGCGCTGGGCGCTGTAGACGGTCCCTGGGCGAAATGGGTCATTCTGCCGAGGCATGCACATACATGCTCTTTTCGACAAAAAGGCTGCTTTTGCCCAGCGACGTGAGACGACCGCCTGTCAGCATTCATTATGTTATTGCAAGTCTGTAGGCACCGCGCAGGGCCCTGGGCGACTCGGATGTCTGAGTGGCTTGCGTTCCTGGTGGACGTGTGCATGGCCCGAGTGCAAACCCGCCCCCCCCAGTCGTCGCACAGCAGTGGCACGCCTACTCGAGGCCCACACCATGACATGACTTTGGACAGGGTGGTCATGCATGCATGTATATGCTAGTGCTGATCATCTCCAACAGTTAATACTGGACTTATCGCCGCCGAGGCTGCAATCCGCCATGACTGTGTGAAGGCGTCCAGCCCCGACGCGACCCGACGGTACATGTCCAGTGCATGGGGTTCGTTCGCACACGCATGTGGGCCCATCATGAAGGTGATCGCAGGCAGCAACAGCTTGGCCTGCAGTCCTGATCTGTAGCCCCACAACTTCTCAACGGATGCCAGGTCTGTCGTTGTCCATATGGCTACACCCCTGTTCCCTGCATGTAGAATGTGCACATGTATGCTGCAGGGTAACTGTGATGTTGCGTTCCCTGGAGACCTGATGGATGACGTGGACAGCAGAGGAGAACAGCATACTATAGTATGTCCCTGAAGCCGCGGCAGTGCGTGGTTTTTGTTGGCGACTCCACGATGCAGTTCCTCAACGGCCGTCAGTGGCTTGACAATGATTTCTTACGCCGTGTGCGCCCAGATTTCACTCTATTTGAGCTTGGCTGCGGCGCTCCGCGATCATTAGCAGAGAGAGATGCAGAGGTGCCAGCTGACAAGCTCAAATAGACCTCTGAGGTTTACGTCAGAAACGTCACAATGCAAGGTGACCGCCGTGGCTCTGTGCACGCCTTGGAATCTAGGCGGGGCTCGGAGGTTCTGCTGGAAGGTACGCGAATGCTTCTAAAATACAGTCATGATCGTCTGTGACATGGTGTATCAGCAAGTGGTATATTGCAAGCTGTCTCAGTATTCCCCTCGGTGGTTTGGGCACCGCCACGCATCAACACTCTTAGAATAGAAGGTCAGTTCCCGCTTGACCGGTGTGTAGCTCTGCAGGGTTGTGTTGTTGTTGCCCATGTCGCCCGCCAAACGGCTTGGCCCAAATGCCTCAGCGCATTGCACCATGTGGCACTGCTTCGACACCAGAAACGCTTGGTCATTGTCATGCATGTGCTGTACGTGTGTGTTACAAGGACAAAGCAAGCAAGGCAGGTAGCACCGCGAGCAGCAACCAGGGGAACCGCACACCCACGCAACAAGCCACACGCAGCACACACCAACACACCCACGCAATACCAGCACCCGCGCCGGCCACAGTCACACAACGGCACACAAAAACACACGTGGGTGCGGGCTTGTGTGTGCAGGGCGGTGGCGCAGGCCGTGGTGGGGGGGGGGGGGGGGGGGGGGGGGGGATGTGGCCCATGTGGCGTCTAGGTAATGACGTGTGTATATTCAAAGCGGGGTCTTCCATGTGTCATGGCTGGTATGCAGGGGGTGGAGACTACGCCAGAAAGTTACGGGTGATGGCATACTGTTCTACATCGTGAGGCAGAGTCGAATGTTGCAAATCTGCTGCGACATGAAAACATTACTGTGCAGCAGTGTTGGGTCGCTTTGCAGCATTTCCAGGACTGCCACCCAGAAATTAGACCTGAATATAAGGAATTGTTCTATGTGATCGGGCCAGATGACCCAACACTGCTGTGCAGTGCTGGGAGTGTTGCCTCCGTGTCTGACTTGTCCTTGAGCTCGCGAACCAGTGATGTACGTCTCACGTCACTCGCACAAGCCTTCACGCCAACTCACGGTGTTGCAGCCTCCGTGGTGAGCATGCGCCGAGCGAAGCCTCGCCGATGATTCTCAGGATCACACATACCCATACCACTCATGGCTCTGCAACGTGTTCATGCCGCTCCACAACCAGCAGCAATGTGGAATTCAGCAGTCAACTCCGTGGTATGTGGGTGAAATGCGGCAAGCGCATGAGATCGCACGAATGAGGTAGGAGCTACGGCATAGCTCCGGCAACAGCAATTGCTCGACTACTGCCGCGCGGTGTCCGACTCAGGCCTGATGCCCGTCCCCGTCCCCAACTTGCTTCACAGCCATGGCGCTGTCAGCAACTGCCTATGCGGCCCGCCACGTCGCCTCGGCCTCCAGCATCGCCAGCCGCGCCTCCGCCGCCTTGTACTTGGCTGCCTGTACGGCCACCTCCCGCTGCGCGACCTCCCCCGCTGCCTGCGCCGCATGCATTGCACAGCGGGCCTCCTCGGCTGTTGCGGGGGGCGAGGCCACTGCTGTCTGCAGCATCATGCCTTGCTGCTTTGACTGTGGAGATGGCAGACAGACAAAGCCAAAGCCGTCCGGGGCGGCGTGCAACACAAGGCGATGCGGGTGGCTCCGCAGGCAACGCATGGCTATGTGGTATGAACATCCTCCAGTGGCGCAGCTGCTACAGGAGTCCTTCGCTTTGTGACTGATGCGATGAAGACTGGCAGATACAAGCTGTGGTGGCACAGAGGTTGTCAGACAAGACCGATGCCTGGTGCACTTCAGTGTTGGGTCGTCGGGCTCGATCATATGCAGCAATTCCGAATATTCAGGTCTAATTTCTGGGTGGCAGCCCTGGAAATGCTGCAACGCGAACCAACACTGGTGCACGTGCTACACTGGCGTAGTCTTGACTACAATGCGCAACACAAACCCACTCCATGCGCTGCTTCGCTGCAAGGTCAGGGGCTACCTCACCTGGTTCCTGAGTCCCAGGTTGTCGCTGACGCGCCGAACAATTGCAGTGTACTTCTCTGCCAATTTGACTTTCACGTTAACCTTGATGTGAAGTTTACCATCTGGCATGAATTCATCACGGGCAGTCATCCAGGAGCTGATTTTTACGAAGTGTGCAAAACCCCAGTCATTTTCCCCCGGTGGTGAAGTGATGACCGGTCTCTGCAAGCACCAAATTTCAATTAGATTGCAGATAATATGAAAGAAAGTTTAAGATCTGGACAGGTCATGGGCATGGTGCCTATCAGCATGATGCCTCAACTGAGGCTGCATCTACGTTCAAGTGCAGTGGCTGTTGTGTCTCCATGAGCCATGATACAACATGAAACACATGACGCTCAGGTGCAGGAGTCGTACCTTTCGAAATGCTGCCTTCGGCACTGACCCGGTTCACAACAGTCAGTGTGAAAGTTACTTCAGCTGTATCAAAGTTTTGTAAGTACCAGCTGTCTGCAAGCTGGAGAAACACTGCAAAGGCCGGCGTCTGTGTACGGTCGCAAACTGATCCGAAAGGGAACAGAAGAAGATTCCTGCAGAGTCGGCCTGGTTCTCGCTTTGAACTGCAGCTGCTGTCAAGGCTGATCAGACGGTGCGAGTCGCACCAGGAGAGTGCACCGATATCGAAGTAATGGGACCGGATTTTTGGTGCAAGAGCCATCCGCAATCCGTGATCATCGAGCGGCTTCTCAAAGCCATCTTGCACATGCTGCAGCACGTGTACCCGTCTGTGATCGTGCATGTAGGCAGTTCATGCTTGGCGCGTTGCCTGGCGTACACAAACTAAGCATGCAGTGCACACCGTGTACTCGCCCTCCGCACATCACGTCCTCAGAAAGTCTGCAAATTCCAAATGTCGCATGGAGATAGGTGTGCTGATGCCAAGTCCGTCATCACAATGCCATTGGCGAAGGGTGAGCGTGCCTTCCCTCGACGATGTCTGCGCGGGAACTGCTTTAGTCACGCAAGCACACGGCGAATTGCTATGCAGTTCCAATTTTTCGATGAACTCCTTCACATGGCTGCCTGGCTTCACCCGCTTGATTTTTTTCTTCATGACGTCAATGGGGACAGCTTGGCGAGATACGACCAGAGAGAAAGCACGATGACAGCTGGCAAGGCTCGCTCGGCAAGGGCAGTGCAGATCAACGGATGTTACAAAGTTGTTCCTGCCACGTGTGTATGTGTTGGAACGGCAAAGCCAGCGAGGCAGGTAGCACCGCAGGGCACTAACAGGGGCACCGCACACCCAGGCGTGCATGAACATGCAACGCAGACCAACACACCCATGCAATTGCATACGTCAGCACCCGCCCTGGCCGCAGCCAGACACACACATGCCCCCTGGCGGTGCTACCGGCCCCTCCGGCTTTGTCCCTGTAATACACAGGCCCCCATCGTTGTCCTGGCGGTGCTACGAGCCCCACCGGCTTTGTCCTAACACACACCCCCACTCGCACCCCGGCCCGAGAGCCCCAAAGGCACACGCAGCACAGGCTGCAGAGGCAAAAGCATAGAGACACCCACAACAACCCCGGGAAGGCCCCAGCCTCCCCCAGCAAAACCCGCCCCGCCCATCAGCAGGCCCCAAACCCCACACCACCCCGCTCACCCGTACATCCGGATCCCCCAATCCCAAACCCTAGCCCTCCCCAAAGCCCCCAGTCTCGCTCCGACGGCGGGCCACACATCGTCGCGGCGCCAACCAAGCACAAGGCCGGTCATCTCTGCGAGCCACGTGTGTATGTGGCAGTCCAGTGATCTGAGCACTATACACTAGTAGTATCGGATCAAGGCCTATCGGGCCTGTTGACCCTACACATAGAACCCAATTCTATAGCAGTGATATCACTGGATCCCGTGTCCCGCTGATGGCACACCATTTGTGCAAGGCAATCGTGGAGGGACTAGCATTGCCACCTCACGCTCGCTTCGGGCTGCTGTGCTTGGGGCCGGCGCTGAGCGGATGTTTGTTGTACAGGAATGTTGGCTGTGGCTTAGGTGTATACATTGTGCGCTGACTTCGTAGTATCCCTGTTCAACAGATCCTGGTGGGGTGGTGACCAGTGCTTGCTGCCCCCTGCCCTTGACACAGCAGGCAAAAACTTACACACAGCGAGTGACAGCGGCCACGCCACAGCAGCATGAAGTCCTCAAATGCTCTGCCAGTGCGGCATGGGTCAGTGCAGGCTCATGCGCAGCTGCATCAGAGGACAGAACGCACGACTCCACGTGCATGTTTGTGGATGAGAGTATCTGAGTGTGTGTTGCAGGGGCCAATTCTGCGAGGAGGTGTGTGTTACAAGGACAATGCCGAGGAGGCGGGCAGCACCGCGCGGCGGTGCGTGAGTGTGAGAGTGCTTGTGTATGTTAGGGTGCCAATGCGAGGGAGCCAATGCGACGATTGTTGTGCTTGCGGGACGCGTGGTCCGCTGTCGTTTGATCGCAGGTGGTGTCATGTGGCTGTGGTGCCTTGCAGCGGTTTCCTGCTGGGTGGCAGCTGCGGTGTGGTCCGACTGTGCTTCGCTGCTGTGCGGTTCCTGTGGTGCTGCCTGCCTGTCCGGCTTTGCCACCCACAGAGCACACAAAACAGCACGTACACGGGCCTGTCAAACATGTGCCAGCCACACTATTGCCTTTGGCCACGGCGGGGTCTCGTCCAAGGAGCTGCATTGCGTCAGTGTTTCTGTCTCTTTAAGGACACTGAATTGCGAGGTGTCGCTGGCAGTGCAGCAGGAAGCATTGCAAGGTTCCCATTCCGCAGCAATGGCGGGACCCGAGAGCTGCAGCACAGCTCCGGCATGAGGCAGCCTGGGACGACATCATGGCTGCTGCAGCCCACACCAGGAAGCTGGCGTGGACTAAGATGTGGCAGTCTGCGGTCGCCCCGTTACGACACACCAGTCGCCCGCGGACGTGCGTATGACTCAGCCACGAGGCCCAGACAGTACGCTAAAATGCATCAGGGAAATACATGTACACAAGCGAAACATACGTGGGGGTGTGCAGCAGCAGCAAGGGGTCAGCAAGCCGACTCGGCGGGACCCTGCCGCCGCTACCCACGCTCAAGTTACAGGAATGCACACAGCAGTGCCACTCCAGACAGTGCACAGCTCACACAGCAGCGCAGCACCTGCGATGCTACCTACGCGGCCCACTCTGAATGTAACACACCGGAGGGCAGCCCAGAGCGCACATGCGTGCGCGCCTCGGCGCCATGCCGGCCATGCGCCGCCACGCCGCGCTACATGATGTACGCCCGGACGCACTCCTGCAGCGGGAAGGTCTGCTTCGTCTGCGGGCAGGTGACGTGGCCGTGCGAGCGCGCGGCCATGGCCGTGAGCGCGCTCTGCGCGTACACAAAGCCGTTGGGCATCACGAGCGGCGGGTTGACGTCGTCGATCGGCTGCTTCGAGATCGAGCACACGAGCTTGCTCTTCACGTGCTTCGCCCACGGCAGGTGCACCGCGAGCTCCTGCAGCAGCGGCATGTGGAGGGGGTCCTCCGGGGTGCACTCCTTGTCGTAGCTCAGCGGGCACTTGAGTGCGGTCAGGCCGGCCTGCAGCGGCACACGGGTGCTTGGAAGACACAGCCTGCCATTGCAAGGGCCTCGCACTGGGCGGGCGTTCCGCCATCTTAGGGAGGTTTCTCTGAGAGGCCAGCGATGAACATGTACATACATGCGTGGCAAGGATGAAGGCGGCAGGGCGGGCAGCACCGGGAACCGGGCAGCACCTCTGGGCATGTACATACGTGTGTGCATGTCTGTGATATGATATGACAGAGGCCATGCCCAAGGGTTCTGATACATAGCAGAGTGCAGTGCAGGGTATAGCAGCTGTGACCGGTGTCTGCACGATGTGCTACAACTCCATCTGAACCACGACCGACTGGACAAGCAAGGAACGCATGTCCACGGATGGTTTTGGAGGTAGTGACGGGGATCCTCTCCCCGTTGATCAAGTGGCGGTGTATTTCAGGCCTGATTTTCTGACAACTACCGCCACTCGTGCATCAAGTGCCGTCACGGCTACCTCATGCACGCAGCATGTACGTGAAGCATGCAAGGATCTTTCGGCCAGCGCACCTGAAGCTGCGTTTCCAGCAGGGGGAGCTCCAGCAGCCCGTGAATCCTCAGCAGCTCTTGCAGGAACAGCGTGGCGAGGTCGTCCCACCTCGTGTCTGCCAGTAGAGGCAGGTACCTGGCACACTTGGTGCGCTTGCGGAAGACAAGTAATGCCATGGCTCGCTTGAGGTCTGTGAACTGGGTGTCGGAAAAGCGTGCCAGATTTGACCTGGCATACTGTAGAGCACCCAGAGTGTCGTCTCGTTTGATGAATTCACCAAATTCTTGCAGGTGTAATTGGAACATGAGATCGCTCTTGGCCTGCTTGAGGCGGCTTGAGTTTGCTTTACACCTGTACATCGTCCAGGAGCCATTGCAATTGCTGCGATGGCACAAGCAAGCACAGTGACGTTCCAGTTGGCCCGGGCATGCGCAGCTAAACTCTATAGCTTACAGAAGCGGCGAAAACGGATGGCGGACAACATAGGAGCTCACCATGTCAATGCGCTTGAGCAGTCTTGCTCCTTCAGACACTGGATTGTGGCCTTGGCACTGCCAAAAATGTGCCAATCGCAGAGTGACCGGCAGTTTGCTTCATCTGACAGCTTGGACGCCGATGTAAACAGGCCATGCCGTAGCATGTAGTCCACTATCAGCCTGGGTAGCCTCCAGTGGCTGCACTCGACATGACTGGTAGCGTTGGCACTGGTGTCACTGGCGTGCATCAGCCGTGCGGCCGTTCTGTCTAGATTCTCATCTTCTACGGCTGTGATTCGAGCATTCTGCAAGTCGATATTGTTTTACCAGCAGCTGGTGTCGATAACACTACAAATGGTTCATCCAGGAGAACGCCTACTTCACTGACAAGGCACAAAGCCAGCACCACAGCGCTGTTCAAGATGACGTGACGCTCAGAACTCAGTACAGCATCGTGAAAGTAGCATCTGCACGATCAGCTGTAGTGGATTTTCAAATCGGACCTGTTCTTTGAGTTGTTCAATTGCAGCCAAAGCACTGACCAGGGCGCTCTCTATGGAATCTGCGTCGATTGACTGGTCTCCCGTCACCGATCCATTAATGCGGGCACATATTTCTTGCACATTTTCTACGATTGCCTTTCTACATCTTGCCTCCCGCTTGAGTGCCTCGAACGGAACCTGCGCTCAAGCATTTCGCATGACAGGAGTCTGCAGTGCGATCAGAATGATCCCTGGAGTAAAGAAGCATACCTTGAAGAATGAGGCATCAATCAGCGAGTCCGAAACAGTGTTGTCGTTGCCTGTGGCAGTCTGCTGACCTGTCATCAACTGGACAGCGTTGGCGATATCAAAACGGCGCGCAGTGTGTCAAGACAGTGCTTGAAATTAGATCAAGTGATATATAGGTCACCTCGAGGGTGTAGAGACCGTTGCGGACACTGTGTCGCAAAGAAGGTACAACACGCCGGAAGTGCAGATCCGCGACAGAGCCTTTACAGCGCCGTGATGATAACATTTCAGTACAGTGAATTCTACATCCGGTGCCCCAGGGAAGTCGCAGCGTGCTGCTACCCATGTGGTATACAGCATGTCGCCTGCTGTACTTCTGTGCATGGCGCGTCTTATCAGCCTCGACTAGGGTGGCTGGAGGTGGTCTTGCGTGGATGTAGTTACAAATGCGTGGATGTAGTTACAAAGGACACAGGCCGGGCAGCAAGCCGTTGCTTGGAATGCACTTGCAAATCCACTCACTCACCAGTACTAGTTCCGTGACTAGTTCCGTGCACGCCCACTACGGGCAAGTGCACGGCACGTGAGAAACTACAAAAGCATCTTCACAAATAGAGCTCTATTCTAGAAAACACAGGTCATGCGTGGATGTAGTTACAAAGGACAGAGGCCGGGCAGCGAGCCGTTGCTAGGAATTCACACGCAAATCCACTCACGCAGTCATGACACTACTACCACAGCGTGGATATATGCATGAAGACATGAACAATACCATGAGACACAGCCAGAGACCTTGTGCAAGTCCATGTGTGCAGAGATTTGATTCAGTAAACAAGTTTCACACACGTGCTCGTACGCCCTTTTGCGTACCAAATTATACAGCGTTTTCAAAATCAGCTGCAACAGCTTGCCATACCTGTCAATGCCCCCAAAAATGACAGTAATTACTATGCTGCGACTGCTGCTGCACTACGTCGGACAGCATGTGTAGTGCTGTTTGTGCTATTCACCTGCAGTACTGCTACTCTTGCGAGAAACAGGCCTGCCCCTTCTGGCATCTCCAGCTTGAGTCTACACGACTTCGCAGAACAAAATTCGGCTTGATCCAGATGCTTAAGCTTGCTGTGGCATGCATCGATCAGGGCAGCACAATGGGCATGCACCAGCCGTTCCTGAACAAGTCCTATGCCCCTTCCGGCATACAATCCGATCTGTAGATCTGTTGAAGGAACACGTAGTAGGGATTCACATGTATATGTGCACATGTACATGTGAACATGTGCGTATTGTAGCCATTAATATTGCGCCTTCTGGCACTGCAGTGGCGTTGTACGTACGTCATCATGTACGCACCGATCTTTTTTATGATGGTCATACACGTGTATGACCATCATAAAAAAGATCGGAGAGGCGATCGCCCCTCCGAATTGATGATGGTCATACACGTATGTCGCCATTCGCGAGCAGTACTGCAGCTGCTAGGAATCACACGGAATATTATATCGCAGCACACGCCACATCGCCAGTACTAGCTATAGCTAGCGCACTCTGTACATGTGACATAAAAAAGCAAGTAGGTCCGCCATGCGTTTGTTGTTTTTTGGGCGTGCAATGTGAACAAGCAACATCTGATCGGATGCTCGAGCGCTCCCGGAAGCTAGCAGCTTTTCACAAATCTAGAGTGCTAATGAATGCATAGCACCATGCATCGTTGACAGACCATGTGTGTGAATGTTTGGCAGTCCAGTGATATGACCACTACCGGATGCTAGCAGACAATTGTCTTTTAAAATAGTCGAGTTTTTAAAAAAGAGTGAACGCGAAGAGACAAACCCCATCACCGAATCATCAGCAACACACACATAGACTCATGATCACAGTACATCCGCACCCACACCTCAGTCCGGCAGGATGGCGTCCTCCAGGCCTGCCTCATACCGCAACCCCTGCTCACGAGAGATCAAAGCCCAGACTTCCGATACATGTGTGCATTGCCCCGCTGCAACGACACCGACAGCACCCGCAGCGGCCACTGGACAAATTCGCTTTTGGAGATGCGCCCACTAGCAGCAGCCACATCCCCCATGGCTGCAACTGGCCGATGAACCTCACGGCAGCCTTGCCCATGAACTTGAAGCCGCACGATTCGACGGCGAACGGAACAAACCGGGACGCGGCATGATCAGGCACATCCCACCGGAAGTGGTCATATCACTAGTACTGGACTGCCACAGGCCTAGGAGGCCTGCCTACCTGAAAGTTGCGTACCGCCGGCGTATGGACCATCCACGACCTCGGCGTATGAACCATCCACGACCTCCAAAGCCAGGCAATGACATGCACTAGCAAAGAAGCCTGCGCCCTACAAGCACAGCATGCACAATTGTTGCAACATGCACAACGCCCAACGCCCGTGTTGCGCAGTGTCCAGCTGGACGCCTAGGCGCAGTGCCGCAATCGCCATCCGCGCGGACAGCTGAGCGCCCCATCCCAACCCCCGCCCGCATGCCCACGGTGAGCTTGCCGCCTATAGCCAGGCAACAGCCGCAGCAGTCGGCCCGGGGGCCAAGCCTCTGGGCACTTACCGGGCGCCCGCTCGCATGCATTCCTCTGCTCTGGCATCCCTCGACTCGCAGCGAGCTCGCAGCAGGCCTCGAGCTTCCTGGTGACGTACGTGGTTCCAGCCACGTCAGCGCGCATGTGAGCAACGCAAACGTGGCTGTCCCCCGTGAATTATAATATTGTGACTCATATGCATGATCGGCGGCGCATCGGCGGGATCGATGTGTCACCGTGAGGAGCAGCCGCCGGCGGCGTCAGTTGGATCGTCGAGCCCGGTAGGTATACGCTTATACAGAAGCCCAACAGAGACTAGATATAGGTATACGTGACACCATGGTTGCATCTGTACGTGTGTTTGTCTTAGTCCGTTCACTGTTTGGTAAGGTATCTGTGCGTGTGCTCGCCCGGGACAACAGCATGCCGCAGCAGCTGCAGCGAGACGCACCGCTCTACGGTTGGATTTGTATCTGGAGGGAAACCCGACGGCTCGCTTCGCTCGCCGTCGTAATTTTGCCAAAATTTTCGAAATCAGCCGGGAAAACGATCGGTTTGCACCGCGAGCCAGCCTCGAGGCTGAGATCTGAGACCCCTTCGTGTCGGCGGGAAAGCCAACGACTCCCCTCGCTGGCCGTCGGGATTTCCCCGTATTTGTCATTTTTTTGTCGGGAAACCGATTGGTTTGTAGAGCACTGACAGGTGCACGTCCATGCATGCGATCGCACCTGGTGGAGGCGGGCCGCACGACGATTGGGCTCCCCCCGATCGAGGCAACGCATCGCCAATGGCGCGCCATGGCGCGTGAAGTGAACGCTGAGTGCCTCGTGACTGTGCACCGCGGTGTACAAATTGACGTCAACTAGCCATGGCACCTCAATAAAACGCACCGACTCACAGTCTTTACAGTAAACAGCCTCCGTATAACTTCAACAAAAGAGGGAATGAAAGAAGACAAACACCAGAACCGAATCTCATCCGAATCAGCAGCCTCCGTATATATATACCTCAGACTACATCATGCGTGATGTCCCAGCCTGAGGCCTGTCTTGATATATCAAGTATATACTGTGTGTTTTTTAATAGACATACAGAGCTTATAATTATGTACTTGTACACACGTACGACGTATACCCGTATAGCATGTACGGCGTATGCGACGCGACGCCGAGTCTCGGCAGCTCTTGGTCGCGGTCAGGCGGGTTAGGGTGAAGTTTGGGGGACGTCCCGCGGGCGTCGGGCATATCGATATCGATACGCAGCTGCCACAACCCTAGGCAGAAAATCCGCCGTACCACGGCCGTGCACGGAGGCAGCTTCGCGCTCGCCACAAGCTTGCCTGGACTTCTGACTCCCTGGCTGTACAAATTCTGGGACCCTTGTGGATTGTGAATGCTTGCAAAGAAGCTGCACAAGCATTACTGGAGCACAAGGATTACCGTAGCATGACTGTAGGAGGTGCATTGTGGCATGACAGAATCTGCAGACAAAGGCCTTTGCAGGAAAATTTGGCCTATCTTCATTGAGATAAGGTCCACTGAGGGGGCCCCCGGGGACCTTGGTACCTTGGACAAACTGGTAACGTAAGTACATCACTGAGAACTTGATGCATGCCAAGCATGCAACGCCTATGTGCACCAATACATGCATATGGGCGTTGCAGCCACATGCAGGCCACAGTACTGTGGCACACTCGTGCTACACCCCGAGTCCCTGCAGAATCGTCGCATGTGATACGGGAGACCCCATCAGAACCTCAGTGTTCCTGCTTTAAACGCATGCTATACTCCTCGATCTGAGCATGCCCATACTTCCGGCAAACAAAGAGCGAGGTCAGCCCTGCTGCCATCGTTGCCTGCAGTCTCTGTGTTACAATTGCAAAGGGCTGCTCACCCTGGGCTGCTCTGGCTGTGATTACAGGGACAACCGAGCGGTATGCATGCATGGGAGCTAGTCTAGCCTGCATCCGATCTAGGCGTTTACGTCGGTTGTTATAACTGAGTAGAGGCGTTTTTCCCCCTTTTTTGTGTGTGCTTGTTTCGGCCGTGTGGGTGTGCGTTGGACCGGGTTGGTGGGTGTGATCTTGCACTGCAGCCATGCATGGTTCCGCGCTGCCCGCAGACGCATCCTGAGAAGCTGGATTCAGCAGGAGCTAGTGATTGCCCAGGCAAATTTAGCCAAGGGATGTTCAACATCGATATCGATGTATCTGGCCTGACCGGCGGGGCAGGGGGGGATATACAGGCGGCAGTGCTGCTCGGCTGTCGTTTACAAAAAGAAGTCAACGGGAGGAGAAGGGCTGCGGTGCTGATGTCATGCGCCCGTGCGGCATACGTTCCGGCTTAAATCTATCTAGGTGTGCTTTGAAGATACTTTACCAATTCAGAAGTGCTGTACAGACGAATGAACGGGAACATATAGACAAACACAAAAGAAAGTCTCTTCCGAATCAGCATACACAAACACGTGCACGGCCGGCCACACTACAGCAGAGCACTCGCAAACACCTCGCTCCGGATCCCAGTGGTGTACAAAATAGTTTGGTTGTCCCGGGCTTTCAGATTGGCAATCTAAATCTCACATTGAAGTACCCGCTCTGCCTTGACAATTTGCCCGGCCGCGGGGTGTCAGGTGCACCTGTTTTTGGTGCGCGGAGTGTGGGGCTCCTCGCAAACGTGAGACTTACGCTGCGCATTCGCTCGTCGCTTACCATACACGGAAGAAATACTGTCACACGCAACGAGCGCAGCCTGGTGGGTCTTACTTGTTTTCGCGTGCCGGTGCGCGTCATTCAGAAACACCCATTTGTGTGAGTATCCATCATTGCAGACGGAGCACTTGAAAACATGCCTCTGCCTGCCACTCGTATCATTGCTTACGCCTTCATAGGCAGCATAAGGGCACGCCTCTGTGTACTTCAACAGCGCTGAATCAGACATAGGCTCTAGCCCGCGCTGCTCCGGGTTGCCTTCAACAGACACACTCTCTCATCCGGACTCTATATGTGCATTGGAGGACTGCTGCGTGCGTTTTGACGCTGTTGCAGCACTAAAGCCAAAGCCCACTAAGGACTTCTGGCTCATGGAGCTCCTCAGCCTGAGCGTCTAGGCAAGCCACTCATGTTTCAGGAGCACTCATGAAGTGGTATGCCTTTTGCTGCACAGGAATTCCTGTTTAAAGCTGTGAACCATGACACACCTCTTCATGAGCTTGAGCATACAACGCATTGCCGGCTGGCACTGTCGAAATGATGTCAAGTCTCTAACGTGCCAGCCGCCACGTACGTCTGTGCACAGCCACAAACCTTATGCAGAGCAGAACATTCGTCAAGCACCCAAAAAAAACGCACTCTGGGCAGTTTTCAGAAAACTGCCCGGAATTTTTTTACAAAGAATTTTTTTGCCCTGACTTTCCGGCGGACTGTGGACCATTGCCGGATCCTGCAGCCCCGCCGCCGCCGCCGGTCGCGCGTGCGGACGCGGCGCCGGCACCTGCGACTGCTCCGGCCGCCGACGCCGATGCCGGACACAGCGCCCATATGGGGCGCCACGCGCCAGACGCGGCGCAGGCTGCGGCCCTGGCGGCGGCAGCGGCGCCAGGTGGCCAGGGTCCGGCGGGGCCTGGGGAGCAGGCCGCTGCCGCGCAGGCAACGGCGCTGGCGCAGGTGTTGAGGGCAGTGGCCCAGGAGAAACTGGGGGACATCATGTTTATGCCGCCGGGTGACCCTTTGTGCATAGGGGATGTGTCGGTTGTGAACCCCTGTGCTGGTTCCTATTGCGGCCGTGCGGCCCGCGAGGACGGGGGTGCTGCGGAGACGCGGGACGTGCAGAAACGCACTGCTTATCGGTTGTACGACCCTGATGCGTATAGTTTCGTGCCGTTATCGCATGAGACGCATGGTCGCTTGGGACGGCCTGCCATGAATCACTTGAATCGGCTGGCGGAGGTTGCGTCTCGGTGTGGTAAGGTGAACCGTGCTTTGTTTGTGACGAATGCTCTGCGCCGGTTGAGTGTGGCGTTGTGCAAGGGGAATGCTCTTGTGCTCCGTGCGGGGCTTCAATCTTTGGCTGGCATCACCGGCCGAGCTGTGGTACGTGCTCGTGCCCGGCCTAGTGCCATGACTGCGTGAGTGGATTTGCGTGTGTATTCCTGGCAACGGCTCGCTGCCCGGCCTCTGTCCTTTGTAACTATATATATATATATATATATATATATATATATATATATATATATATATATATATATATATATATATATATAGTTACAAAGGACATATATATATACCCCGCTGCAACGACACAGACAGCAACCGCAGCGCCCGCCGGACAAACGCGCCTTTGGAAATACGGCCACTACTAGCACTGTGCTGCACTGCTGCAGAGCGGTCACGTCCAGGGCTCTACATGCCGATCGGTTTCCCGACAGATTACGAAAATAGGGGCGAATTACCGACGGCCAGCGAAGCGAGTCGTCGGCTTTCCCAACGACGCGTGGGGTCTTGCGGTGAAAACCGATCGTATTTCCGCCAGCATTCGGAGACTTTGGCAAAAACCCGACGGTGAGCGGAGCGAGCCGTCGGTTTTCCCGGCAGGAAAAAATCCAGCTGTAGAGCACTGGTCACGTCCCCGAACTGGCCGATGAACCGCACAGAAGCCTTGCCCATGTATCTCCAGATAACCACGCGACTCGACAGGGAATGGGGCAAACCCAGCATGATCAGGCACGTCCTCCCGAAGGCTTTCCCGCTTCCTGGTCTCAGGCCGCTCCGCCGTCCCACCCGTCGTACGAGGCCGGCGGCGCCGGCGGTCGCACATGCATGCGTGACCACGTGCACGACGTCCCCGGTAGCCATCTCCACGCACGGCAATCATATTACAGAAGAGTGAACGGAAACAGACCTGTAGCAATCCAGTGGTATAGCGGCCATATCACTGGATTGCAATTGCCACAAGCCCTGTTTCCGTCGACAAATACAACAAAGAAGCTCATCCGAATGCGCGGCATGACCACGACGATTTCCCCGCGGCAGCAGTATGATCGTGTGCATATGTGTTGCTGTTCATTCGGATGAGATTCGGTTTTGGTGTTTGCCGTCTTCCGTTCACTCTTTTGTAATTTCTTGAGTGGTTATGACGTCGGTCCGTGATCGGCATCTGTTGCTACGTCATCCTGTGGAATCTACGTCATGAGATTCTATCTGATCAGATAATACACATGGCCTACGCTGCAACGTTGCAGATAAATTGCCCGCGCAAAGTTCCCAGTGCGAGCATGCGGCATGCGTCACGCACTGGCATGCGCAACAGCTGAGAAACACCGTACGTACGGCATCCGTGCGAGCATGCGGCATCCGAGCGCACGACTCGCAGTTGATGCTCCGATGCCCCCAGTGTGATCGACGTGTGCATATGGCCACATGCTGCAGCTGCAGCTGCGCTTTTCTGCAGACGACTGCTGCTTGCTCACAATCTGGCAAGGTATTACAAAAGAGTGAACGGAAGACGTAAATCCATACAAAAGAGTGAACGGGAGAAGACAACCACCCAAATCAATACTTACAAAAGAGCCAACAACACATGTATGTACAGACACACACGATGTGATTACAAAAGAGTGAACGGGAGAAAACAAACGCTGAAACCGAATCTCATCCGAATCAACAGCAACATACACGCCGCCCGGGGGGGGGGGGGGGGGGGGGGGGGGGGGGGGGGGGGGGGGGGCGTTGGGCGGGGGGCCGGGGCTGCTGCAGCGGCTGTGTGTGAGAACGATGCTTCGGATGAGATTTATGTGGTATGTGTGTCTGCACCCTCTGAACATGTTGAACACGTTGACTGCTCTATGCATCTCGAGGTACGCGATACGTCGCGTACGTGTGCAGATCTGCACTGCTCGAGCAGTGACATGCGACGTGTCTCGATCATGCATATGTCCCCCCATGTTATTTTCCCCGACGGTTGTACACCACGCCACCCTCGCTAGCTTGCAGTCTCAACAAAACTCAAAGCGAAAGCATCAGGGCCACCACAGAAACACACTAAATCCATCATTTTTCAAATCAGTTGGCATTGCGTTCAGTCGAGATGCGTTTAGATGCCATGGCGCTTCCAAATTCGAATGTACTGCCGGACCTGTCCATCTCGTGGGATGTACGCGATTTGCGCCTCGAACCTCAGCCTTATGAGTCCGCAACTTATGATCAAATAGTTTGGACCCTGGATTCGCGCAGGGGTGCCGTCGCTGCTTGTCTTCGCTGTGACGATGTCAACAACACGGCTGCGAATTTTGTTCTCTCTGAGGAAAAACGGGGAGGTTGCAAGCTATATAAGGAGAAGGATCAGGCCAGTAAAAAAATTACATTGAATCAAATGTTCAATTGCAATTTCTCGGGTGCTGGGAAAAAATCAGCTAAACTGAAGCAGAGTGCGGGGCTGGTTGGCGCAAACGCTGCCAAACTGGCTACGAACTCAGGCCAGGCATCTGGCAAAAAATGTCCTACTCGAGTAGGGAAAGATGCTAGGGGCACTGGTGCCACATGTTGTGCTTGCCGGTACAGCATGCACTGTCGGGTGTTTCGCAATCATCCCAATGATCTGTATATCGTCTTGCATAATCATGGGAAGCACAGTAGTGATCCAAATGAAAAGGGCTGTGCACACCAGCCTTTGAAGGTCAGCGATGCAACAAGAGCATTCTGTGCTGCCAGAATCACAGATGGAGTACCAAATCCTTTGATACTGCAGAGTGCGATCTACATCACATGGTGTGGTTAAGCTGTCTGATGTATGGGACTGGAAAGATTCCGCATGTGCAGGCAACCTGCAACGGCTTGCAACCGAAGCCGGACTACCTTCTGCAGAGCCTCACACGTTGATGTCACAACTTGTGCAGACACCCTTCGTAAAGGACGCTACGATCGACAACACGTTCCTTGCAAATTTGCGCAGGCAGATAGCGACAGCTATGTTTAAAAAGAATCCCGAGGATGCCATTTCTGTGACCATCAGGGTAAGCCTGTCCAAAGAATAACTCACTCGCCCACTCCAATCTTTCATCACTGAGAATTTGACTCCTTGCAGTATGGACAGGACGGCAGCTCCGAGCCAAGGATTTTTCTTGCAGAGCCGGTGATCAACAATGAGCAGGACTGCCTCATTATCCTAGCAAATGATCAGATGATGAAATGGGCAAGGGAATTCGTTCCTGGTCGAGTCCTTGTGATGGACACCACTTTTGGAACCAACAGATATGGGTTTTCTTTGCTCGTGATGCTTGCAGTCGATGAGCGGGGCAAAGGGCTGCCTGTCTGTTTCGCCATTATGATGCATGAGGACGCAGCAAGTTTCGAGAAGGTGCTTCAAGTTTTCAAACAAGCATTGAACGAGGGTGGAGAAGGAAGCAGCAATTTGCAGCCTGCCTCCATTCTGACGGATGATTCAGCAGCTAATCAGAAAGCTGCCAGCTCTGTCTTCCCGTATGCTGTACAAGGCTTATGTCTCTATCATGTCCGAGCAGCTTTGCAGCAGCAATTGCAAGGCAAAACATCGGGCAGGCCGGCAGAAAGAGCAGAAGCCTATCACGCCATGGAGAAAGGACTTGTGGCCATCATGTATATGAAAGCCTGCGACACTGAAGAGCAGACGCTTGCGCTTGCATCAAAGATGCTTGATGAATGGTGCACAAGGTAGGCGCATCCTCAAGATGTGTCACTTGTGTGAGGCGCTACTTCTAGATCAGCTCAGAGGTATTTGCAGGTGGTCTGAAACACAGCCTGGAGCCGTGCAGTACGTCAAGAAGCAATGGCAGCCAAAACTCAGTAAGTTTGCCGCTTCACTGACATCTGTAGCATGCCAAAGGCCCTGCATCCTGAAAGCACCCGAGTATGCAGGAAAGTGGGTGGTGAGTGTATGCACATTCACTTGCTTCGCCGCACAAAGGACCACTGGAGTATGTGAAGGCTTCAACTCTTCCGCCAAGAGTGTGCTAGACCGAGTCACCGGTCGAAAACATCTGTTCCGAGTGGACCAGCTCATTCTCCACCTGTTTTCGACCATCATGCCAAACTACTACAACTCCAGAGCACTACTCGCAGCTGGTGCGCATGAAGTGCCATGTGCCACAACAGGTCAACCTGCTGCAAATGCAGTATGTCACTGTCCATGTGTGTGCAGGCTTGGTTCGCAATCATAAACGTGAGGAAGCACTGCTTGAGATAGCTACAGATGTAAAAAAGATTCTGGAGCTGCATTGCATGCAGACGACGTCGCTTGTGGAGCTGACTCATGAGCATACGAACTCAACAAGTGCTCGTGTCACTGTGCAGGGCAAGCAGTACATGCTCACTGCTTGTGATGAGGACCACAACTGCTGTAGTTGCGATGCAGGCCGCCAGCAGCTCTTCTGTGTCCACCACATGTTGGCGCTCGCTACTATGTTTCCAGAAGTCGCTCAGAAGAACACAGATGCATTCTTGAACATGTGCGTCAAGCATGCTGGTTCTAACTTCGGAGCAATGGGACACTGTCACCTTGGCAAGGGTGGAATCGCACCACTTGTGCGAGCGCTGAGTATGATGCAAACGCCACAGGCTGGTGAAAAGGCAAAAGATTGTGAAGTGCTTACGTGTGCACCGTCCCAAAGAACGCCTTGCAAAGCAGCTGCAGGATCAGGAACTGCTGCTTGCGACACTGAAGGCATTGCTGTCAGTAGCGCTGCAGTGATCACTGAAAAGCGAACGCCTTCTAAGATCGAGCAAGACAGGAGAGGTTCAGAGCTGATGGCTGGTGCACAGGAGATTATTGAACAGTTCAGTGATCGTGACCTCCCTGCGCACCTCCGCAGGAGGATTTACGGCAGCTTCACAACAGTTTTGGCCGAGCTCAAGCAAGCCCTTCATCACTCGCGGAGGTCTAGTGTGGTAGCTACAGGCCACATTGCTGCACGAGAAGGCCACTGTGTGCAGAGTTACGTTCCACAGGTGACAAGGCATAAAACTGCTTTGCAGAGAAGAGATGACTGTGCTGGAAAGCGCAGCAGACCACAAACATCATCGAATGCAGTCGAGGCTAACCATTGTGTTCGACCTACTTCGGGTGCCAAGTTTGTCAAGACCAGCAGGAAGATCAAAGCAGACACAAAGAAGACAGCTAGTACATTCGATGAGCGTTCAGCAAAGTGGGTGGATAAAGTTTTGGAGAAGGAGAACGCAGCTGCAGTGCGCGAGGCCCCGTTGAGCTGTGCAAGGCCACCTCTTCAGCCCATCATAGCCGACGATGCTGCCGATACAATCGAATCTCAGGGCGTCGAGATGGACGACATGGTGTATTTACTGACAAATGGGATACAGAATTCTATGTCCAGTATGTAGAAGTGTTAAAGAGTGTAAGTGCTGTGGGCTGGCCATCGTCTGTAGCAATGTTCAGCACACCTTACAAATGCCATTTGTCCCGCTACGATTGATGCACCAGTGCTATCGTCTATTGGCGTTGACAGGACAAGCTTTCAACAAATTGAGTATCTGACGTGAACTTGTGGCAGGTCGAGGCACCCGACCCAACAGGTCGAGTTGTGTGGGCCCCAGATACATCACGAAAAGCTCAGATATGTGTTAAAACGTAGCTGTGCAAAGTTACGACGGAGTTTCGAGGAGTGCTGTCCATAAACGGTCGTCCAATGCCACATCTGCATTGAGTCGCAGCCACCGAGTCGCAATCACGCCGCGAAGGCCACGATGTCCTAACTGATAACCAACAATCGATTTAGTGTGTCTCTGTGGTGGCCCTGATGCTTTCGCTTTGAGTTTTGTTGAGACTGCAAGCTAGCGAGGGTGGCGTGGTGTATAACCGTCGGGGAAAATAACACGGGGGCATATGTCTCCAGTTCCCTCTGTCTCGTTCGTGTGTCATACATGCTGTTACCTCTGTCTCGCCAGGCGTTCGCCGTGGGTGCCGTCATGACGATGCGGCTTTATTATTAATACGGTGTATCTCGGGCCGAGATACGTGCAGGCTGCGTGGCACTCAACATTATCAGTTATATATTATATCCACGTGTACACAGCTGCACATCTGCCCGGCCCATACGGGCAAGCGTATGGCACAACACCATAGCCGCAAGTGTCTATCTCAGAAGGAAAAGGGCTTGAACAAGCTCAGCACAAGGCTCTCTTGCGACTCGACCTCACTTGCCGAAGCAGATGGTTGTCAAGTGTTACAGAGGAGCAAGTCAGCTGAGACAAACGCAAAACACAACCCAGGAACCTAGTGAAGGCTTCTTCCCAATCTGCTAGTTACAAAGTACGTATCATCTTCACTGGGGCACAGAAGTTAATGTGCAGCATGTCAATTGAACCTGATCATGATCATGCATCCATCAACTTCAGAACTGCCGTTTCTATCATGGAAATGTGGCTATGATAGCCACACTGTCCAGATGGGTGAACGGACAAAACAAACACAGGACAGTTTTGTGCTGTGTTGCTTTGAGCCCACTCCTCCTTTGTTACAATGACGTTACAGAACAGTGAAAGGGTACAGGCAAATCAGAATGTCTGTGATTCAATCCACTGTGTGACTGGATCAAGGGGTCAGTGTGCGCATCAGTGGCACATGTAACACATGGCCGGCCTCCCTGAATTTGTCCTTCTAACACATGTGCGATACTGACGGTGGTGGTGCTGGCTGCGGTACGGCCTGTCTGCATGGTGACCATGGCTGGAAACAAAGTTCACAGATCCTTATGCTGTCTTTGACCAGGTCTTCCTAGGAATGTTCATATTGCTGTCACATCATGAACATCAATCACCTCCTGGTGTTAAAGAAAAGTCCACGGGGCAACGTGTGTGACACACATGCACACACACAGGTTGCAGCTGAAACACGTGCTTCAGTAGTTCATAAAGAAAAGTGAATCAAGGCAGCTGTGTATGCATGCATGTGCCGGCACATGCATGCATGCGCCTTGCCAGTTTGTGACTGGGCAATACTGATTAATAATCATTGCACTGTCATAGATGATGCAGATCACGGTGCAAATAATGTCACAAAGAACGGTGCTAGTCGTGCAGGGCTAGCATGCCAAGGAGTGTATGTGTGTTACTATGACAAAGCCGGAGAGGCTGACAGCACAATGTGTACCACCATGCACAAGGACACTGGCGGCTCTGGCGTGCCGTGCTTCGCCGCTGCAGCGGCATGTCTAACCCATGTGTCTGCGTGTGGCCTGCCGCTGCGGCGCGACCGGGGGATTTGGGGCGGGCCTGGTTGGGCATTGGGGGTTGCGGTGTGGGTTTGCGGGTGGTGTGCGGGGGCCGGGCGGGGTGGGTTGTGTTGGGGGAGGGGGGGGGGGGGGGGGGGGGGGGCTTTGTCAGGGTCTCGCTCTTTCTTTGTTTGGCAGCCTGCGGGCAGTGTTTTGTCAAGGCTGCTGCGTGTGTTGTCAGGGCTGTTACGCCTGGCTGATTTGCGGGGTTTGGGTGGGGGTGGGCGTGGGGGTGTGCTTGAGGGTAGGGGGTGGGCTGCTTGTGTGTGCTTGGGGATGTATGTGGTTGTGTGGGTGTGTGGCGGTGCGGCGGTGGCCGGCGCGGGTGCTGCCGTTGCTCCCGTTGCGTGGGTGTGTTGGTGTGTGCTGCGTGTGGCTCTCTGCGTGGTGTGGGTGGTGTGGGTTCCTCTGGTTGTTGCTCGCGGTGCCACCTGCCCTGCTTGCTTTGTCCTTGTAACACAAGGACAGCAAGATTGGGTGCATGTGTGTGTAAAAAATGATATACTTTAAAGTGCATGTGTCTGTGAGCTCGAGTGTGTGGCGGCTTCCATGTTGACTTTGGGATTGTGTTTCAGACGCCCTGGCCCGAATTTAGGCCGGTAGCGGGCGGAGGCAAGTAGCACTGTAACCTGGGGGTGTGGGCAGGGTGGCTCTTCGCTGAGGGACATGCATGGGGATATGAGAGCCTAACCCCTCTTCACTGGGGGGATGACCCCCAGCCTGACACCTTTGAAGGGAATTCCCTTTGACGCTTGTACTGAGAACTCATACATAACAGTGAACAGGTTGTCAACACTGAATATTAATGCACACTGAGAAGTCATCTGTACAGATGTAGAGGAGAGATACCTAGATGCATGCCTGTGCTTGCTTGCTATCTGTACCCGTGCACAGACAACATTTTATTGCTTGAAGGGAAGGCACCTGCACATCAAGCAATCACAAGGTCACCATGATACATTCGGACATGGACAGGGAGCGGCTGTATTGAATTAAATGGGCCTCATGTCTGTGTATGATGCAAGACATGATGTGCCCAGGCTGTCATGTATATATGGCCATGCATGTATTTCATGCGTGAAGGGTGCACATGTGACAATAACTTACTTGAAACGGGTACAAGCACAAGGAAACAGCAACAGCAGGACTCGATGATGCGCAACAAAACACAGCAGTAATCGCTAACACGATTCTCGAATTATGAACTATTCGAGGAATTGTGAACTATTCGAGGATCCTGGCAGTTCTTCACAGGCCCTGGAGTAAGCCACCTTGCGTCAGTACAGTATTCATGCATGTGAAAAGAATCACACTGCGTTGACGTGCGCACATCTGGTACATGCAGATCTAAATGGATGCGGGGCTGACCGTGGTCCACACGGCGGCCGAGCTGCAGGCCGCCGTGGCTACAGGGGCGCGCGACATCGAGATCCGCAGCCACCTCGACCTCTCCTCCCTCAACCGCACCCCCACGCTGGCCCCCTACGTTGAAGACGACCCCCGGCATGGCTTGCCGGCCTACCTGATGTATGTCGATGCCCCGACACGGTCGATCCGAGTGCGTCGCGGCACAGCTAGCTGCCAGGCTGCGGCACTGCACGTGCTTGAAATTGCAATTGATCAAATGCATGAAGGACTGTCTGGCGCCAGCCAGACAGACAGCGCTGTTATCGACATTGGAACTGCCTTGGCCCAACCTACAAACCATTCCACTGGGAGCTGTCTGACAGCATATGAACACCTTCCACAGGGCAGCTCTCGCCGCTCTCTGCTGTCAAACGCACCTCACCTTGTTCGTGATGTGCTTTTTTCGTGCACGATGATCATGCATATGGTCATGCATGCCCAGGCAGACACTGGCCTTGACACCCCGGCCATACCAGGAAACACTCTGCAACGTCCAGGGCAACTGCGTCTCTCCACCGGCGACTAAAAACACCGCAGTGCCCCTGAAGCCGCGGCAGTGCGCTGTGGCCATCGGCGACTCCATGATGCAGTTCCTGGGTGGCCGCCAGTGGCTCGACAACCTCCTCTTCCGCCTGCAGCCCCCCACAGCCGCCGGCCCCAACTTGAGTGTCGTGCTGCTGGAGCTTGGGTGGAACGCGCCGCGGAGCAATGAGGAAATCCGCGCAGAAGTGCCTGCCGCAGAGGTGTTTTTCACCAACGTCACGGTCCACGGCGACGCCCGTGCTCCGGCGCAGGTGCTCGCGGCAAGCAGAGGCTCCAAGGCACTGATGGAAGGTGCGATCATGTATCATGATGATGAATCTCTTTCATCACTCTTTTGTAAATCTCTCTCTGTATGATGAATGGCTGTTACTCTACATCTGTTCAGCCCTGGCAACTTTTCGTCTCCGAGCCTCAGGTGCTGCTTTTCACGGGCTCTGAGCTTGAGTCAACACGTGGCATATGGCTGTGTAGGCTGAGGCCGCACTTCTTGTGGAGAGCCACCCAGAGCGGTGGCTGCTGTTCCTTTGACACCAGATTGCTTGCTCAACGCCGCGTGTACCAGCTTCTCAATGCATGGACGCACGAATGTCGGCAATGTCCTCTTCAGGATATGGCAAGTGAGAGCTCAGTAAACTCACATTAACTGTACATTACATCTGTGCCCTGGGCTGGAACATGGCCGCGTGTACAACTGCACTAATGCTATGGCGCCATGGGGGGTCATGACGGTGATCACCGTCTCGCCAGCTGGGTGAATCTTCACTCATCCGCATCTCACCGCGATGTTGCGGTGTGTGCGTAACGTACGTTGAACCCTCCGTATTTAGCGCAGACTGCGAGTTCGTACACGTACACTGCGAGACGATGCCCTTCCACCTCCAATTCGAGGCCTCTGCCCGTTTCTCCCATGCCGTCTTCCACGACATCACCGCCGCCGCCGCCGTCGTTGACCTCGGCAGCGGAGGCCTTGTGCACTTCCATGCTGCCATCTTCCGCAAAATCCGCGTTCCCGGCGACGCCTGGGTGGCCGCCGCGGCGGACGACGGATTGGTGATTGACGGGTTTGACCTCACGCCAGCGAACTCGGACGTGCCACGGATGCCGGTGGTGGTGAGGCAGAGGGGCGTCGACGTGGTTTGCGATGAATACTTCTACGTGGATGATGCGCTGGTGTATGATGAGCTGTATGCGCTGTTTGACTACGATTACAACGTTGGTGCGCAGCTGTTGTATGTGTGGCATGTGCATGTTTATAGCGGCACCCCTTCGTACGGAATGTGTACCTGCTGTTTGCGTGTGGTAGCTGCGGTCTCAGAGTGCCATACCAGATCTGGTCTAGACAGTTGATGATCGCAAGTCCGGTCTTCCGTTCCTCCGTCTCCGGAGGATCCTCCGCAACATAATACAAACATCCTGTCTTTTGCGCTGCCCGTATGAATTGGCGCTTGTACACACATGCATGTACACGATGCATGTGCAGATGAGCTGGACCTCCCAGCGGAGCCCTTTCTGGAGCCAGGCGACCCGTGGCTCGCCGAGCTGAGGGCAGACCTGCCGCAGCACAGTCGCGATGAAGCCATGGGTTCAGCACCGACAAGCGTCCGCCCGGCAGTGTGGCCGGTGGCCACAGGCGCCGTGGCCGTCGCAGGGTCCTGCTACGAGCCCTCTGCCCCCCCGGGCTCACCTCCGGCCTCCTCCAGGCGCCTGGCGGCGCTGCCACACTCCGCACCCAAAGGGGGACCTGCGATTGCGAGCGCGTATGCACGCGGTGCCGTGTGGGATGGTATGCATGTGCATGCCCGGCCGCGGGCTGCTGCGGCGATAGTGGGAATGCTGCTCGCGGCATTCGCTGCGGTGGCGATGATGCTCGCAATCGCTCGACGGCAGTGGGACGCTCAGCGCCGGAGACATCCAGGCAAGGATGGAGGCCGGTGCGCAGCTGCTGGGAGCGCGGCGCCGTAAGGAGCATGCATGGCGCCCACGGCGGTACCGGTGCGCGTCACACGTGGCTCCGTGCCGTCCTGCATATATACCGACATGCACACCGCTGCATGTTACTATAGTAATTACACGGAATTCCTTAAGTGCGAGGGAGCTCCCCTCTAGACAAGCGTGCCCTGAACCCATGTGCATGACGTACATGCGTGAACAGCAGGTAATGCACGCGGGTGCGTGTGAGTGACATGGCCTGTAGTGCAGGTGGCTACCAGGGCACTTCTACGCAGCGCCAGCGCCACTGTCTCCCTCGTAGCTGCTTCACACGTGCATGGTCAGTGGCCACTCGAGTCGGGGCTGGCACAGCCCGAGAGACCGGTGTCGGCGCCGCAGTATTGGGTAGTCGGGCATGATCATATGTAGCAATCCCAAATATTCAGGTCTAATGTTTGGGTGGCAGATCTGGAAATGCTGCAAAGCTACCCAACGCTGCAGTGCAGTGTCCGTTCGGTCCAAGCCTCTCTTCCCGGTCCAAGTCTTCCTTTCTAGTCCGAAGCTTAAGCTGGTGCTAGCTTACCTGAGCTCCCCGTAGGAAGAAGAATCTGTTCTACGGAGCATGCACTTGTCCTAGAGAGGTTCGCTATTTTTATTTTTATTTGAACGTTCGAACAGTGTGATGTTGCCGGACAGACGGAGCAGCGTGATGATCAGTTGGACGACAGGCATGGTCAGCCGCGGAGGTGCCCTGAGGACGGGACACACCACACAGCATTCTAGCGGTTGTGGTCTGCCATAGCAGTGGCAGTGAGGTTGATCAGGGTTCCCCCCTGCCGCGTGACAGTATGGATGACTATGGTAAGCAGATCACCGATTCCATAATTACCGGCATGATTAGAGTACCGAAAAGGTATTTCAGATGGCTGTATTGATGCCAACTCCAATGATTGCCATTTTGATGAAGATGCAATTTATGATGTGCACTATGCGTCTCCCACTGCTGGCACGGACGTGGCTGGGCAGAATGAGCGCACAGGCATGTCTCAATGTAGAACCAATTACAAGACCAGGTGACAGCCCACGCCTGCAGACTCTGGGGGCAGAGTCATGATGCCACAGAGCCGTGAAGTTCAGCCATTGGGTACCCCAAACATGCCCTGCCTGATGCTCAGCCAGGCAACAAGTCATGTGGGCACACACCCAAACAACCTCAGAACAGCGGCTGACACTGCTGTTACACGAACGCCTCTCGCCAGTTACACACTCAGAAGTAAACGCACTCGCAGGCTGGCAGGTGCCCCCTGTGGTCACACGCTTGCACACCGACAACACACAAAGCATGCACATAGCACGCAGACTGTGCTGCGCTGCACAGGCACAGTGTGATGTGCCGTGCACGCCTGGTCAGCCCGGAATCTGCTGCGAGCTCGCGACAGCATGCATGGATCCTGTTGGTGCGGCAGGTACGCAGCCGCTCACGCCACGGCACCCCGCGCCGTCCTCGAGAGAGCTTGCGCTTACGAGGGGGCCGACTGCCACTGGGACCTGCCGACCGTGCAGCCGGAGGCCCGCCGCATGCAGGCAACCTCACCGCCTCTAGCAATACCCTCTGCAGAAGAAGGTGAGCGGCAGTGCCGCAGATGCGCGCGCACCGGCCGCGCTGAGCGGCCGAGGACCGTTGCTCACCGCAGCTCATGCACTCGGGTAGCACAGTGGGCGTGCCCGGCAGGGCCTAGCACGGTCGCACTCACAGCAGGCGACCAGGCTGGCACAGCACAAACCAGCGCGCACAGCTCATGCATGCAGCCACCTCAACGGCGCATGCATCGCCCACACACGCCACACCGCCTCAGCCGACCTGTTGATCAACACCCCCTGTAACGACCGCAGAGCGCAGCATGCAGTGCAGCCTGCCCCATGGCACTGTGCGGAATTGTCAGTGCATGTTTGCCATGCATTTAGATCGGCAGCCCGCTCCACGACCCGGCCTTCTTCTCCCCGGCGCCCGCGGCGGCGGCCTCTGCCTTCTTCTTGGCGGCCTCCTCGGCGACGCGGGCGCGCTCAGCAGCCTTGGGGTCGGTTACGCGCTGCCACGCGAGCAGCACCTTGATGCCGGAGTCGATCTCGTCCATGACGTCCTTGCGCAGGCGGTGGTTCAGGCACACGCCGAGCACCCGCCGCACGTCCTTCTCCGTCACCTGCGCAGCGGCGTCGGGCGCGATCACTCGGGAACGGCCAGAACCGCATGGGACGGCGCTTCACTGCGCGCCGAGACAGGCGCGGCTGATATCGCGGAACGTCTCTGAAAAGAGTGTCTGCACCGCAAGACGGCCACAGCAGGCCATGCTGGGCTCGTTGTGTAATAATGGAATGGCATGGCATGGTTGGCGGAGCAACCATGGACTGACCAGTGACAGGCCATGCTCGTATCAGACATTTGCCGCTCACTTGAGCTCAAGTACAAGGCACTAATAGGCACAGGGCACGAGATAGGGGAGGGGAAGATGGGGGATGTGGAGGGGGGAGATGTAGAGAGGGGGCTGATACGGGGAGGGAGAGGAGGGGGGGGGGGGGGGGGGGGGGGGGGGGAGCACCTCTGTGCGGCCTTCGAAGGCGACGAGGGCACGGGCGGCGCGATTCACCACGAGGTCACCCCGCAGGCCGTCGATGTTGAGGTTCGAGCACACCGTCGCGATCTTAATCTTGATGTCCCGTGACAACTTCACCTTGGGCAGCAGATCCTTCGCCTTGGTGATCTTGTCCTGCACACAGCACGGCCCCCAGGCTCAGCAGCTGGATTCGCAGCAGCACAGAAGGGCAGGGTTTGGATCACGTGCGCAGCGTGTGCCGATGTCTTCTCCAGCTGTGCTGTGCTTTGTGCTATGGTGTGCTGTGCTGTGCTGTGGTATGGTGTGCTGTGCTGTGCGGTGGTATGGTGTGCTGTGCTGTGCTGTGCGGTGGTATGGTGTGCTGTGCTGTGCGGTGGTATGGTGTGCTGTGCTGTGCTGTGCTGTGTTGGGTGACGCATGTGTGCCGCTCTCGATGTGGGACAGCCACCACCCTTCCCTGTGCTGTATCGCGGCAGCCTGTCATGATGTGCTGTGCCGTGCTGGGCCGTGCTGTGCTATGCCGCACTGCATGGGGGGGCGCGATGTGGGGGCGCACCGTGAGGTCCTCCATCTCGGGCACCGCTTCCGCGAGCAGCTCGGCGGGCTTGGCGTCATACTTCATGCGGTCGAGCACCATCTTGAGCCGCGTCTCAGTATCGATCAGGGTGCCGACATTCACCGCGAGCCCAAAGCGGTCCAGCAGCTGCGGCCGCATCTCGCCCTCCGCCGGGTTCCCTGCACAGCACACAGCACGCCGCGTGAGTTTCGGCGAAACGCGTTTGCTTCGGTGCTGTGCCTGGACACATCATTTCACACAGCATGCACAGCACTCACAGCACACACAGCTGTGCACAGTCCCCCATGCATTCACCACATAGAAATGGCACACAGCACAGACAGCAAGCGTCCAACGCGGAGCACGAGCACAGCACACACAGCACGCACAGCATGCGCAGCACGCGCAGCACTCACAGTGCGCGCACCGGAGCCGATCATGATGAACTTGGCGGGGTGGATGATGGAGACGCCCTCGCGCTCGACGGTGTTGACGCCGCCGGCCGCCGAGTCGAGCACGACGTCCACGAGGTTGTCCTCGAGGAGGTTGACCTCGTCAACGTATAGGATGCCGCGGTTGGCGCGCGCGAGCAGCCCCGGCTCGAACGCCTTGACGCCGTCGCGCAGCGCCTTCTCGATGTCGATCGTGCCTGCATGCATGCTGTCGATGCTGAGGCTGCCGTGGCCAGAGGGGGCAGGGTGGGTATGAGGGGGGCCCATGACTGAGGGGGGCATATGTGGGGAGAGGGGTCCCAGCTGCGGCCAGGCCCGTGAGGCGAGGTGGCTGCTGAATCGGGTGTACCAGGTAGCCCGCACAGGCCTTACCCCCTTTGAGCCATGCAACGCAGATTTTGGGGCTCCTCCGCCACCACCCCTGACTTTGGGGCAGACTTTGGGGCTCCTCCGTCAACATGATGCCATGCCGGGATCCATCAGCAGACCAAACAGCGGCAGCGCGGCCACGCTACCTGGCCGCACCCCGCACCCTTCACCCGCCCCCTTGCTAGCATTCACAGATTCACAACCCGCCCCAACCCACACACCAGGCACGCTGGCCAGCAGCTGCCCCGAGCAACCCTCCGCTTCCTCCCCGAAGCATCCCCGATACCATCGCAAATTGCAAACCAACGATCCAATACCATTCCATCCCACAAAGGATCAATCCCACGGCACATCACACATCTCCGCCTGGAGGGGTGGCACAAGAGGAGCATCAGCAGCCTGGCACACCACACGTCCAGCAACTGCAGATTCAAAAACACCAACGTGTGCAGCAACTGCCACATGTACAACAGCCGCCGCCACCAACACCACCACAACCACCACCAGCAGCAGCAGCAGCAGCAGCAGCAGCAGGTCCAGCCGCCACAGCCCGTGTCTCAGAGCACGCCGCGGCCACACAGCCGGACACATCCCAGCATCCAGGGAGGCAGTGTTAGGGAGGATATCGATGGGGGGGCGCACCGCAGATGCGGTCCTCGGTGGCGCCGAGGGGGAGCTCGACGAGGGGCGTGCGTATGACGGTGCTCGGCAGGGTCTCTCCGGCCCGGAAGCGCTGCAGGGCGTCGGGGCCCATGATCTTGGGGTCCGTGGGGCTCGAGTTGAAGGGGTCGCCCTCCACGACGTCGATGAAGGGCAGCACCTCCACCAGCGACCGCACCTGCACCCCCAGGCCACACTGTCATTCAATATCAACATCGCATCTGACCTCAATGACAACACGATACACAAACCACTTGATGTGAGTCGCGTTCGGAACGGGTGGTGTTGAAAGAGGCGCGTGTGAATGTAGCTCTGGTCAGCATGGTCAGCAACCCCACGCCGTTGGCGCTGTCCGGGGCCCCCCTCGGTGTCGGCATGGTCAGCGCAAGCTCCCAGGGTCCGCGGGTGTGGCCGCGACACGGCAGCATCAGCATGGTTACAGCATGATCAGCGGCCAGTTGGCATTGGCACGGGCCTTGGCCTGGCAAAACACGACGACACAACCCGAAAAGTGGTAACACTCACGCGGCCCAGACTCGACCCCAGGTGATGAGGTCTGCGGGTGCGCCACCTCATTCAGTCAGTGGCACGGAACGAGTGCGTTGTGGTTATGCTGATGTGGATGAAGACACGGGCAAGTGCTAAATCTGATCCAGTGCAGTGCGAAATGTGGTTGAAGCCGCTGTACGCCTGCGAGACTTCAGGAGCACCGTACACATTCATGTCTTGGCAACGCGGCAGCCTCATTCATTGATGACTCAAAAACTGTATCACTAATACTGTCACCCAGCGGATAGTAATCAAATAACATACAGATTTACTTAGCGAATGACCACCTGGGATTCCCCCCAGACGACGGGACCGAGGACAGGCTGAAAACTGAAGAGGCAGCAAGGAACGAGGACACATTGACACAAGCAGTTTGACATAGCGGCAGTCAACTGAGGCAGGGGGCGTGGCATGTGCTGTAGACGCAAACATGCCATGTATAGTGGGGCATGAAGCACCGATGTGCACGAACTAGCGGCGATATCCGCAACCTCATTGAGTACCCACACCTCATCTTTACTTAATGGCTGAATCTCTCGAAGCACCATAGTAGGAACAGCTGTCGTGTGATGTGCTAGAATGTTGGCAGGGAGGATAACAGGCTGTGCTAATCGACAGGCTCAGCCAGCAGTGCCACCCAATGTGGCGGGTAGACAGACACAGGTTTGTGTGAACCTGTGAGTGAACGAAACTCGATACGAGCCTTTGTGGACAGCTGGCCTGGAGACGGAGGCCATTGGAGCAAAAACCAGCATGCAGATGCCAATAAGAGATGAATACCGATGTACTCGAGTATCAGGACACTAGGATTTGCTCTACAGTCAGGGAGCCTCACGAAGGCTGCCGACTACATTGCAAATTACATGCAAAGTGGAGGCATGATGCAGTGGCATCGCAAAAGCCATGGGGAGCTGCCTGCAATCGCACTACATCTACTTGATATTCTCACTCAAGCAGTGACAAAGGAGTCTCATTTTCACATCAATGGCCAATCTCACATCTATGATTGCGAACGTAGCCCAAAACTGCAGACTGGCAAGGTCCAACAACAAGGATCCGGCGCTCAGGGCACATAGTCCATAATATCTGGTGACCACTTGATGCAGAAACGCCGACAAGATATCTCAATATCCATCATCTCGCGATATGGTCACTCCCGCATGGGGTGTCAACACGCATCTAGGCGCTGCTGTGGTGTCAGAGAGCGCGCTGGCAATCCTCAGCGTTTTGACTGATTAGCCCGTTTCTGACAACATATTCACGTGACATGTAAGGTAGATTCTCGTGTTGTGCAATCGCGTGGAGGTGGCATATCGGCTGGTCCTGCCCCAGCACCGCATCGGCCAGGCGTACACCACGCCCGCAGCAGCTCACGCAGTCAGTAGAGAGCACACGAGACCAGTCCATGACGCTCACAGCATCGTCTCCGGGTTCTTACAGTATCGGGTGCACAGTAAGAGACACAGGTAAAGCCGATTGTCTGGGCTGAAGCGACAGAAGCGTACCGCAACAGATTTCCCGGTCCCTCTATCGCCCATGATGAGCACCCCACCTATAGCAGGATCAATGACGTTCAATACTAGGGCTTGCTTCATCTCCTCTTGCCCAGCTATCCGGGTGAACGGGAAAGGCTGCTTCCGTTGCGTCGTAGCAGCAGCATCCGCAGCAACCCGTCGTGCACTGCAAGGTCCACGACCGACGAGCACGCAGCCACCGCTTCTTTGCGACCGCCGACAGCTGCTGCCTACTCTGGCTAGGCTTGCCATGGTTGCTGTCCGTGGTATCTGCGCGTGATGCTCCTACGACCCCTGGCGAAGGAAATGGCTGTCTGCTTGGAAAAACGTTCTACATGAAAACAAAAACAAACGATACCGACGCAGGATATTCACTGGCGTTGTCGAAGCTGTGAATTTCTCACGACAACTCGGTTCAGTTTGCGGAGCTGCTGTTACAGCCTCAGCGAGATTCATCAGGGATAGGCACGTTTCGGAGGCGCCGCACGTGGATCGATGCGAATCCCGCCTGCTGCAACGGTCAAGCTGTGGCCGGGACTTGAACGATCTACCTCCTCGCATCTGCATGTAAAAAGGCCAGTCACGGATGCATCTCTGACTGCTGTGTCCATGCAATGCGTATCGGGTGGACGCAGTTGATCGTTTGCCACGTCCTGATGATGCACTCCTTGCAGGCGCTGTAGCTTGACGCTGCGTCGCGCAAAGTGCAACAGCTCAGCACAGACCGCTGATAGCTCCAAGAATACCCATTTTACTGATGCTTTCCATGCGTCTGAGGTCACCGGTGTGATCATACTTGCGGAACGGGTGCAGCAAGCGCGCTGTTGTCTACCTTCGCGAAACCTCAGAAGATGTGCCTGGTTGAAGGTAAATTTTGAATTGAATCATGGTAAAGCACAGCAAAGCGTCAGGACTGAGCCAAATTTGACCACTGCCCAGGATGAGCACTTTCACGAGGCCGAGTCGAGCACATCAGACGAACAGAAGTGCATTTGGAAACAATGGCATACGTCCTATGTTGTGTCAAAGATCGAATCAAAGCCGGCATGATGCACAAGAACCCCGCTCCACTTCCTCTCTTCCAATTGCAGCTGGTCAGATCTAGAAGCACAACCCTTCACACACCATTCTCGAGTAGGGCATACAAGGGTATCATCAAACAGGACGCAATGAAATCTTGCATGCAGACATTTCTGACTTCTCGCTCCAGTACCACACATTCCTATCCACCTGCCACAGCAAGTCACCCGCTGTTTGCAGGTTGGGGCAAGTCCTGTGCCACCACATGGTCTCGGCCACTGCACGCAGCAGCTGCTGCTGCTACATAGGGCTCACTTATCAAGCCTGGCTAACTGCATCCTCGGCTCGTCAGGCCCTGCCACTCATGCGAGCTCCCACCTCTCACTGGTCTTGCTGCCTAGTCTCGGTCCGTGTGCCCATCGCAACCACAAGCTGCACAGGAGTGCAAGCTCAATGATCCTACACTTCAGCAAACACAACACGTACAGTTGAGTGCCGTATGAGTAGGAGGTGCAGTATGGGATGGAGTGATGGCCGCGGGGGCCATGGCTGCTATTGCGGGCAGGATTTGCTTTTTTTTTCTAATTCCCACAGCCATGTGTACACAGCATGTGCGGCAGCCATAGCCATGCATAGATCTGCAGCTCCAGAGCTGGAATACACTCAAGGCGTATATCCACCACGGAGCTGCAAGTCCATCGTGGATAAACAGAGCTGCTCAAGACAACACGACACCACACTCGTAGATGGCAATCTCATCCCTCCATCGTGATGGCTGAGGCTATGGCAAAGTGGCACTTATTGGTGGTGTATGTAGTTACAAAGGACAGAGGCCGGGCATCGAGCCATTGCTAGGAATTCACACGCAAATCCACTCACGCAGTCATGGCACTAGGCCGGGCACGAGCACGTACCACAGCCCTACCGGTGATGCCAGCCAAAGATTGAAGCCCCGCACGGAGCACAAGAGCATTCCCCTTGCACAACGCCACACTCAACCGGCGCAGAGCATTCGTCACAAACAAAGCACGGTTCACCTTACCACACCGAGACGCAACCTCCGCCAGCCGATTCAAGTGATTCATGGCAGGCCGCCCCAAGCGACCATGCGTCTCATGCGACAACGGCACAAAACTGTACGCATCAGGGTCGTACAAACGATAAGCAGTGCGTTTCTGCACGTCCCGCGTCTCCGCAGCACCCCCGTCCTCGCGGGCCGCACGGCCGCAATAGGAACCAGCACAGGGGTTCACAACCGACACATCTCCTATGCACAAAGGGTCGCCCGGCGGCATAAACATGATGTCCCCCAGTTTCTCCTGGGCCACTGCCCTGAACACCTCATCCAGCGCCGTTGCCCGCGCGGCAGCGGCCTGCTCCCCAGGCCCCGCTGGATCCTGACCACCCGGCGCCGCCGCCGCCGCCAGGGCCGCAGCCTGCGCTGCGTCTGGCGCGTGGCGCCCCATCTGGGCACTGTGTCCAGCATCGGCGTCGGCGGCCGGAGCAGGCGTAGGTGCCGGCGCCTCGTCCGCGCGCGCGGTTGGCGGCGGCGGCGGGGCTGCAGGCACCGGCGCCGCGGGCAAGGCCGCCCCACGCGAAGGGCCCGCGACCTGGGAGGCGGGCTGGGGCGGAGTAGGGGGGGGCGGGCCCAACGGGCCAGCATGGATCTGCCTCGATGCGGCCGCGAGCCGCGCGCGGACGAACGGCGCTGTGCGCGGGATGCGCGTGGATGCCACACACGCGTGGGACCCGATCTCGCGCCATTGTTTTTCAACGATATTGTGGCGCGAAGTTCAGGTCCCCGCATTGTGTGTGCAATTCATCGCGTGGTCGAGATCATGCGGCTGTATGAGAGTGCCACATTCGCAGCGCGAGCCGACCGCATTGGGAGGGGCTGGGGACATGCCCAGGAGATACCTGATGCACAGCATGAACTCAATGTCAGTCATGCGCAGCGCCTGGGAGAGCGGCAGGGTGCTCAACCAAAGGGTGGCTGCACGGCAAGCACAGCTGCGAAGCCGTGCCAAGTTGCATGCACCCTCGAGCGTGGCGACGTCATGGCTGGCAAGCAGAGCTGCCCGGCGGCGCAGGGCAACCAACTTTGTGATACGCTGCTGCATACCAGGTAACACCTTGGCGATGGTGTCGCCGCTCGCCGGCCCGGGCAGCTCCGGATGGAGCTGCTGAGCGACGTTGAGGGCCTGCCAGGTTTCCTGCAATTGTTGCCCGTGCGGCCCCCGGTACGGCTGCATGCACTCGGGGCCTCCTGCGAACGCCTTTTGGCTCACCGCCGCTGCAGCGAGGTACGCTCCGTCTGCGACCTCCTGCGGCGTGGACGTGACGCCCAGGCCTCCGAGGCGCGCTGGAAGGACGGCTTGTGCGGCCGCACGAGTGTCGTCCCGCGGGACGCGCATGATTTCATTCACCGCAGCCAGGACGGACGCCTCCGTCCGGCGCATGTGATCGGAAATGTGCGCCCACGGCACCGCCCTGGCGTAGTGCAGCATACGGCGTTGGCAGGACATCGTGAGCAGCAAGAACTGGTCTTGCGCTTTCAGGGGCAAGCGCATCATCTTCTCGATGGTGGCGCACACCTTGTCGGCCGTCGCTTCCGCGTGCGCCGACTCGAACGCCGGGGTGCCGATGGGCGTGCCGGTGATGACGGTGCCCTCCGTGGCATGCGTTATGCCGAGCGCGGCCGCGACGGATCCCGCATGCTGGGGGTCACGCGAGTAGGCCGTGCACTTGTGCAGCTGGGGCTCCAGCCCGAGGGGCTCTGCTGCCGAGACCAGCGCACGGAATGCGGCGGCGGCGTCCACGCGCTGCCCGGCGATGGTGCAGTCGTCATGATACGCCATGAGGGCGGCCGTGACCTCCCTCCCGGGTGGCTGGTGCTGGGCCTGCACTGCCTGGAGGGGGCCCTGGAGGGCCAGGGTGAAGAGCAGCGGGCTGATGGGGTCGCCTTGACGCACGCCGCGCTGCGACGTGATTGCAGCGGTGCCGGGCGGTGCGCCTTCAATGTAGAGATTTGCGGGGAACCTGTAAAGCAAGGTGGCGAAGGGCAGCAGCGCAGGCTTGTGAGACGCAACGGCCTCCAAGATGGCTGCACGGGACATCATGTTGAATGCATTCTTCCAGTCCAGCTGCACAAGCACGACAGCGTCCCACGCTTGCAGCACGGCGCGCGCAGCATGGCCCAGGTTCTGCGCGCCCCCTGGCACCCCGACCCCCACCTGCAGCGGCGCGAGGGAGGCACCCAGGCCACTGCACAGGGTCATGGCGCACAGGCTTACCAGGCGCTGCCACGTCTCTGCAATGGCGATAGGGCGGACGCCTCCCTGTGGCTTCTCCTGCGGGAGGAGGCGGCAGTCCAGCAAGCGCGGGAGGTGTGGCAGCCGGCCGGCGAGGGCCGCGTTCACGAAGCGGTGAATCTCCGTGAATGCGGCCGTGGAGGCCGTGCCAGCAGCCCGGATGTGCTCATACGTCCACCCCGACAGGCCTGGGCCGCTGCCCTTCGGCAGCTTGTCGAGCAGTGCGCGGAGCGTCGCCTCGTCGATTTGCAGCGGGGGCGCGGGCTCGGCGGGCTGGGTGTCGGGGGGGAGCGCTTCTGCGGGATGCAGGTGCCGCAGCGCCTCATGCACTTCCGGGGTGTACCTGGCGATGGGCGGCGCCTCCACTTTCTCCGCGCCTTTGCGGGCATTACCGTCGCTCAGTGACCTGTGGACGGAGCCCGCCAGGCGGCGATCCTGGTTCTGATTCATTCTGCGCTTCTGGCTCGGAGTGGGCTCCGCCAGCCTGGGCTCCTCGCCGTCCATGAACAGCGTGATGCATGTACGAGCGCGGCGCGCCGTGCCGTCCCCTCCCTTCAGCGACAGAACCTTACCAGGGAAGTCGAGGACGCGGCCCAGGGCCACTCGTGCTCCGTCGATGTTTGACGCGTCGCTGGCATCGTTGAAATCTCTGAGGAGCTCGGCCGTTGCGTCGCCGAACTCCGGATGGACGGTGTCCGGGACCTTCGGGGAGGGCCTGGGCTGGGCGGTGTAGTGGGCGGCGGCGGGGGCTTCGGTGAAGCGACGGGGTGGCTGATGGGGGTGCGGCTGGGCAGGCTGGGCAGGCTGCGGCTGGGCGGGCTGCGGCTGGGCGGGCTGGGCTGGGGCGGGCTGGGCAGGGATGGGCTGGGCTGGGGCGGGTTGGGCTGGGGCGGGCTGTCGGGCCGGATGTGTGGCGGGCAGCACGCAGTGACCTGACCTCAAGCTCCTGTTCTGACCTCCCACACATTTATGCGCCTTAGGGGTCTTGGTGGAGCCGAATATGCCACAGTGAGAGCAGTACGCGGCATTGAGTTCGTGCAGCTTCGCAGTAGGCAGCCTCGGCCCGTCGCGATGGATTCCTCGGATGTGGGTGAACAGACTTGAATGGGAGGAGAGACTAGCGCTGCATCCGTCATATGGACACTGAAAGTTCATACGCAGGGACTCGTTCCGCTGAAAGCGGACACACTAACGGTGCAGTCTAACGGGCCATTGAACCGGCCAGACGGCACAAAACTAAAACAACAAACACACAACACTTTTAACGAATCAAATCTGCAGATCACCCGCGGCTAGTCCGCAGGATTGCCAGTGGGACTGCCGGACAACGGCACGCGGGCAGCCAGCGGCCCGCGCCGACATGACGGCTGCACAGCCAAGCGGGTCACCAGGAAGGCCAGGCGAAACATAGAACAGACATCTAGGTGTTCCAAATGGGCAAGGCTGCAGGCCACTGGCGGTTAGTCCGCTGGCATTCTAGTGGGGCTGCAGAACGACGGAACACTGGCAGCTGGCGCGCGTATTCGTTGCAGCTGCACGACAGCGGACGACCTGCACGACAGCGGACGACCTGCACGACAGCGGACGACATACACCATCTCCCATATGGTGTATGTATGCATGATTACATGTAAGCCGTATCCATTTGGACATTGACAACTCCGAAATCCGGGACCAGTGTATTATCCTTTGGTTGGGTACCACACCAACCAGGGTACCACTCCAACCAGCCAACCTTGGGGAGAGGGTATATGTGATTGCCGTGGGTGGTGGTGTATCTGTGCACGGCTCGCGGTGCAAGCTGCCCCGCCAGTTTTGACCTTGACCACCCATGTGTTTTGGTGCGTGTGCAGTGCACTGTGCACATGCCTGCAGAGGAACCCAATTCGGCTGTCTGCAATGCCATGCATGTCCGCAAGCTAGAGGAGGCACCCTACCACTGCAGCCATCCCCTAGAAAAGGTTGTTCAGCAGCGCGACAGATGGCAGCAGATTCTAGGCCACGGGTACACCTCACGTACCTATGTGCATATAATATAAACTATAATATAACATTGCCTGTAGTGCTTCCATAGCTCCAGAGGCGCTCGGTCTTAGGTCGCTGAAGCGTCCTTGGAGGGTGCAATATTGTATATGTAATGTTGCAATTGACTAGATCTAGTGGCTCATCAGCAACCCTTGGTACCACCAGCAGTTGCCGTAACGACCTGCTGCCGTAACGACCTGCCTCGCAGCAACACGCCACCTGCCATCCATCACGTGGCTTGGCATGCGTTCCAACTGCTCAAGCCAGCGATGAGGCCAACGTGACCACTGGGTTGCCATAGTGTTGCTCGCTATCGGCAGTTGTCGCTATGCGCATGTGAATCGAAATGCTGAAGCTACAGTGCCGCGCGCTTGAGCCGCGCTCATTGGGCTTTAGTAGAACGGGCAGGAGGACCTCACGCATGCGCTGTGCATTGCAATCAGCAACAGCGGCACATCAGATGACAATAGGAAAGGTGACCAAAGCACAACGCTGTGGTGTGATCAACAGGGACACATGCGCGGCTCCCACCACCCTGTGACGGCATACACATCGCCATGTGATCCTCGAGCATTGGCTGGGTGCATGAAGATCATACACTCACAGGCACGTCTGCAGTTGATGCTGGTGCTGAGCAAAGCACAGCTTCTGAAGCAATCGGTGCATGCGGGGGGGGGGGGTATAAGGGCACGGAGACTCAAGCCATCAAGTAGGTGTAGTTTGCGCCCCCTGGAGGCCACTGCAGCGGCGTTTTGAGGAGTGATTTGCTCCCACAGCGAAAGCTGTAGCAGCCCACAAGGTGATGTCTGAGCCCATCCGGTCAGGCCTGACCGGGTTTTCAGCAACCCACGAGGTGTCTCAGGCTGCATAGGCTGCTGCAGACTGCATGCTGCAGCATCTGCCCTCGCACAAACCCCAACTGGAGGCAGGGTTGGAGAGAACTTGCTCGAGCCTGACATTTTCCATGATCTCAGTGAAACTGCCCTGATGCACGCAACAGCCTGCCTGACCCTGCGGACAGGCAACGGGATGTGGTCGTACCTTTCCCCGCACCTGAGGCATCCCTCGGATGCCAACCCAGACAAAGCATGTACGCCTTCCAGCTCCAATACTCCCATCTTCAAAAGGACCGGACGTCCAAGCCGGGAATCGAACCCGGGTCTCCCGCGTGGCAGGCGAGTATTCTACCACTAAACCACCTGGACACCGCAGCTTTGCGGCTGGAGTACTTGATGTCATTGAACAGTAAAACGTTTGCTATAATATCAAAACCGACAAACGAGAAACCAGTTGGCACGAACAGACATTCAATGTGTGACGGACGTAATGTTCATACATGTGCGCAATGAAATTGCTGACACGATGCTTGACGTATCTGTCTGCAATGGGGTCAGCTTGATGGTCGTGTCGCTGTGAGTCTCATTCTTCTCTCGCCGGATCGATGGGGGCCAATGTGTCCTGGTGAAACAGCCGGCCTGATACCGCATCTAGAGAGGCATCGCCTCATCATCGGCGCGTGATGAAACACTGTCGCAGATGTCCCTAGCACGTGTTGGGATGTCTATGCATCTACAGGCTCGCTGAGCCTTCGATGATACACTTTGTGCACGAGTGTCGAACACAGTGTCTTCATTGTCTCGCCATACCTAGGTGTACCATCCCCTTTGGCCAACACTCAGTAGGTCTTTATACTGTTGCCGACATGAAAAAACGGTGAGGTTTACGCTGCGGATTGCGCTGTGATCGCATGGCATTTGGGCAGCATGCCACAAAGCTTCGCCTCCTCCTTAGGCGCAAGCTCTTCAGCAAGGCATCATCCCGCAAAGTTAAATTTGTGGTCTTCCTCTGGGCGTGTCTTATCGTATGGACTGCAGTGTCCTTCATCAGCGGCCATCGGCATGGCGAACGAATGCAAAGCAAGCGTGGGCCAAGTCCACAACTCACCGTTCACAAGCGGGCACCTGCGAAGGAACCCCCGGCGGTGATGCAGCAGATGTTTCAGACGTCTTCATTTTTGATGCCGAGCACTGGATCCACGGTCGATGCTTTAGGAGCAGCCTGCTTCACAGACAAGTGCGATGGCCATGCCGCGGATTCCAGCGCGGCCAACACGACCATCCTCATCGGCATTCTTTCAGAGCCCGTTGCAGATGCCGAATTTCGGGCTGCAGCACGTGCCACCTGGGTGAAGACAGCGCAGGAACTCGACCATGTCAAGGCTGTGTTTTTCTTCACTGCCAGCTCTGAGACAGTGCAGCAGGAGGCTAACACGTACCGTGATGTAGTAGTTGGGGCTCAGAGGCATCCAGATATGCCTGCAGCTTTTCAGATGCTGGAGCACTTTGCAGAGGCACCCGAGGCTCTGCACATCCTCCGGGTGGATGTCCGTAGCTATGTTTCTGTGCCACGTCTGCTGGCCAAGCTGGAGCACGTTTGTGCTGCAGCTAAGTGCAGAGGTGAAGACATCTGGGCAGGTCGGCAGATCACCAACAAGGAGATCACCAATGACAGGAGGTACCAGGAAGAAACTGGCCTGAACTCCTACCTGCCCTACATGTCCTCTGGTGCATACTTGATTTCTATGACACTTGCCGAGTCGCTGTCTCTGATGCACAACGAGATCGGGCTGAAGTACTTCGGGTCAGAGGATGTTTCGATGGGGGTGTGGTTGATTCCAATGGCAGCAAGTAGGATAGATCTAGGAACAGCAATGCAGCTAGAGCGGCCATGTTGCTTTGATTCCTGGGGCCGAATGAAAGTCAATGTCTGTACTGAACAAGCAGAGCAGCTGCCGATCGTTTTGAGTGTTTTAGCGAAGCCGCAGTACCTGTACAAGTATCATAATGCTATCAGTGCATGCGGCAGGTGATGTGTAATATGATGTCCTTGCAGGACAACAGTCGTCACGTTGTACTGTGTTTTGTTTACGGGCCTCGGCCGTGAGTCCTTTCGGTGGAATCTGATGTCAGCGGGTCCAAATGTGCACACTATGCTGGGCGTGCGTTGCAATGCATTGACAGTACCCATCCGAGTCAGTTGGGCCATGCATCGCGCAACGCTTCACCTACATCAAGTCGACGCCGGCGAAAGGCTGCATTTCAAAATACACAATGCCATGCCTGCATGCAGTTGCTAGGCACAACTGCTCTGACCGGCGGGTGTCCAGAACCAGGCACACTGAGCGATTGTTAGCTGAACACGAGCGCACCTACATGGAAGCCAAACTGAATGTATCCCGGAGCAGCTGCTCTCATGTAGCGTTCATCGTAACAGGAAGGCTAGGGATGTGAACGCAGTTGCCTGACTGCCCTCGTCGCAAATTCCCGGGCGTAAGCTCCACTGGCGTTCAACGGCGAGACTGCAGCGCTCAGCCAATTGAAGCTGTTTCGATCCGAAGGACTCTTTTCCTGTCGCAGCATAGCTGTGCTATGCGCAGGCCTCTTCTCTTTATTGATACAAGCATGCACGAAGTGAAAGGTCGCTCCCCAAGAGTCAGGTACCGCCCACTCTTTCAATTAGCAGTGAGAATGCTCTATCAATAATCTCGTCATCATTTACATGCCGTTTATGCCGATTTATATCCGTTTGTTACCGTACGGTCGACCACGAAGCTCGGGTGCACGTCGGTTTACGGCATGCCGGCATGCAGCCGAGACCCCGCTGAGATCGTTCCCGGGCTCTTCATAGGATCTCTGAATGCTGCAAAGAACACTGCGCTTTTGGATGAACTCGGTGTCATCGGAGTTCTCAACGCTTCCAAGGCGTCATACAGCCTTCCACAGGCCATTCACAGGTTTGATGTGGCTGTTGATGACAGTCCTGGCGCAGACATGGGGTCTCGCTTCCACAGCTGCTGCGGTTTTATACATAAGCATCTCCAGGCAGGTACGTGGGTCTGTCCTGCCAGCGGAAAACATACATGAATGCTACAGGTAGAGTGCCACAAACACAGCACGGCCGTACACAACAAAATACGCATTGTAAAATTTCGCTCAACGGTGCAGGTGAATCTGTCTTAGTTCACTGCCGAGGAGGGATTTCCAGGTCAGCAACAATTGTTATTGCCTACCTTCTACAAGCTGGTGCGCTGCCATTCAGCCAGGCTTGGGCCATTGCTGCACAAGTATGTACCTAAGCCGACCATTCTTGAGCGCTTCTCAAGTTCATCCAGGCAACATCTGCACATGCAGCAGTGCCTTGACGCATTGCAGTGAAAGTGGCTAGCAGGACCATGCCAGCGCAGGCCCTGTGGAGCACATCAGGCAGCTTCTGCCCAGGTGAACTGAATACATGCACTATACTCGAAACACGCCAAACTGCAACCTGAATTGTCGAATCAAAAGGCCTTCAGGGCTCCACTGCCAGCCTCACACCTGTCGATGCAGCGCCTGCCCGGATGCATGCCTGGCCGTGTTGGCTGTATCATCCATACACCCTTTCATCCGACTATCCTGCGAGGGCATACCAAGGCGTGATGGATGGCGCGGGTGTACCAATATAGTCATCATCCCCGAATTTCATCAACAGCACCATGCATGCATGCAGGTATCAAGCCGACGCTCCGGGAAGCGTACGACCACACCTGTTCCCAGAAGCCCAACATCATGCCAAACACGGGATTCTTCAGACAGCTCCTGGTGTGACACTGGAACGGCCTGCTCGCTGATTCACGCGGCCATGACCTGCACTGCTCGCCCGCCAAGCTCCTCCTGGTGTAAGCCGGACGTCACCCAGCGACTGTGTCTTGCAGTCCACATGTCTGGGCGCCTGAGCCTCTGCTTCCTGACCGAGCCGCCGCCATGCATGTAGCCATCATTCCTGACGGCATGATGCCAGGCCCAGCCATGCGTTGACACTGTGGTTGGGGGGGTTCGCACGCCCAATGACCCTGCTGTCCATATCTTCCAGCGCCTAACAGCTACCATTCTCTGCCTCAGTGTGCTGCACAACCGCACGCCAAGTTGCACACCGCCGCAGCCCCCGAAAACGATGGCGTGCCCCATCTCCCCACCCACTCATTGTACAACAGCCGGTGCGACACATCATCGCGGGCCAGGTGCAGGCATGGGAGCTCGAGGTGACGGGCGCGGCCTCGATGACACTGCGCGAGTACTACAAGCGCATGCTACTTGACTACGGTTTCAGCCGCGACGAGGTCGCCACTGTTGTCGATGCCGCCCCCTCCGACGACTTCGACGCCATCCTCGACGCCCTCCACACCCGCCACATCGCCGCCGAGGCCGCTGCTGAGGCCTCCGGCTGCGCTGCCGGCGGCGGCGCCGCCGCCGCAGATGGCGGAAAAGCGGGGGCGCGCGGTATTGTTATTCGGTTAGATGAGGAGGACGATGATGAGATGGATGCGACTGAGACGGAGGAGTCCGGGGTGACGCCTGAGACGACGCCGGGGAGCTCGATAGCGCAGACGCCGAGCTGAGGCAGGTGGCTTATGCATTGGGGTGAATGCTTAAAATAAATGGACGCTGCGATGCGCGCATTTGTGAGTGCACGTGCGAGTCATCGCGTGTTTGGCTGCGGTGCGTGTGCTGGGGGTGATGAAATGGGTGCGCTGTGGTGTCCAGCTGCGTGGCTACGGAGGTGAGTGACAGGTGAGGCCCTGCGGCGCTGCCCTAGGCTGCGTGGTGGATGGCGCTGTGGGAGCCTGCGGCATCGGCGGATGCCCCTGCGTGTGGGGCGCCCGGCGGTGCCGGTGCAAGTCGTGTGAAGGTCATGATTCCTGGCAGAGGGTTCCTCAAAGCCGGAAGAACTGTGGCGTGCTTGACGATGGAGGCGATTTCCTGTCCAAAATGTCGTTCTGTGAGTATTGGCGGCGGAGGTGGTGCTTTGAGAGCATCCTCACCCCCTACGCGTGATGCCAGTTTCGGGCTGCAACGAGCTCTCGGAGCTCTGACATCGCGCCATGCCGACTGTTGGTGCTGGCTGTGTTCTGACAACAGGGGCGGAAATTGTACATGTAACTGTGTGGCATGTGATCACTGGCCAGCATGTTCAAGAGCAAAGGTTGCTGCAGAGAGGCATGTGGATTGGCAGGCAACGCATCACCTGACCACTTCGTGCCATCTGGCTGTGTTGGAGTGGTGCATGCTGCAGTCAAATCGTTGTCTAGACCTGTTTATGTGTTGCTCTGGTGTTGTTTGGTCTCGCCTGTTGCACCATTCCTGGCTGCCGAGCATCCTCACTGTGGGGTGCGCCTGATTCCACAGTGGCCAAGGTGCGTGGGTTCTGGTGTCCTCGTGTTCAAAACATACGTGCGCTGATATTGACAGAGCACTGCAGTGGTGTTTGATGTGAGGAGGCAATCGCAGAAGGGTTCCCATCAGTGCATGCATGGTGCATACCAACCTCTCTGATGCACCGACACTGTTCTCAAGCAAGCACGCCTTCACTTGGCCACAGTGTGGCCGAGTGCATGCATCACGCGCTAGGCCAGACCGTCCCGGAGCTCAGAGCTTTCCTCACCATACCTCCCCTGATATCACACAACTTCCAAATCACTGACAGTGCGCCCGGCGGTGCTTCGTTTTCAGGAGCGAGCTCGGCCTCTGCCCCCTCACAGTGTCCCTGACACCACCGATGAACAGGCATTGATCGCGTTCACCGCAAGTCCAGCATTGTGGGGTCATCATGAGGGCCCCAATAACAATAATACTTCACTTCTAGGCATTTACAGGGTCAGCGGGGGGCAACGTTGCACCGTCTGCAGCAAGGGCTCAGCCGTGCCCGCGTCGGAAATGACTCTCCACCGCAGCTCCCGACCGGCTTTGTGGAGCCCATGGCCAGGTATGGGGAATGCACATGCCGCGTGTATCCTGCAGAGCCGACCACGCACACAAGGAACAGGCGGGCTGCCTGAGGTGCTACTTGCCGCTCCGAATGTGTTCTTGCAGCACACTGTTCCAGCGGGCTGCTTCCGGGAAGACAGCCAGGCGTACCTTACCACAAGCTAAGCACCAGTAAGTGCACATGGCAACACACCAGAAGGGGCACATATGTACACAAGGCCTGGCCAGAAAGAATTGCAATGGCTCAAGAGAGTCACAGCCACCAAACCAAGGGGTGGTCATGCGGGGGGGGGGGGTCACAAGCAAGAGGTGGGCACACAAATAGCACGTTGCATAAGCCGAAACAAGCCACACAAAAACACAATGAATGAGCCGTGGGGAAGCCACCGCACCGCACACACAATCCCCCATGAAATCAATCATCAGCGCCCCCAATCGCCCAAGACGACATGTGCACACGGCCATGCGTGCGCACATGCATATGGCCACCTCAGCCACGCTTCCGCCGTCACACTGTATCTGCACTGTTGTGCGCTTTACCTCCAAGCACAGGCGTGCCGTCGGGCAAGCGCGGCGGCCAAGCCGGCATTGACCTACAATCGGGGACACTGGCAGCACCCTCCCCCCCCCGGGGCCTCTCCCCCGGGCGGGCCCCTGAGCTGTCATCCTCTGACTCTGTAAGGGGGACCCCCCGGGTGAGGCGGTCAGTCAGGTCCTCCGTCATGTCCTCCAGCTGTTCGCGCTGCGCCTCTCCGCCGTCCTCGCTCGGACTCGCACTCGCGTCGGCGCCGCTCGCGGTCGCGTCGCCGTGACTCACGGTGTGCGCGCCGGCGGCGGCTCGCGTGCAGGAGTCCGACTCGGACCCCTCCTCTGCGATTGTGCCGTGCGCGTGGCTGGAGAGGGCCCGGGTGCCCATGAAGCTGCTCTGCAGCACGGACGCAACACCTCACAGCTGCGTGCATGCTGTGCATGCGTGTACACTCTGGTGCAAGAGTGTGGCAGCACCTGTTTGCAGTACCCGTACGGAATATCTTGCCACACGAAGTCGGCACATGTTCCCGTTCATTCAGAGTTATGAATGTTCTCTTCAGGATACGGCTCATGGTGAAATCCAGATGACTTACTGTTTGCAAACTGGTGTATACCACATGCGACCCTGCTTGCACGCCCACGAGTCTGGCCGACCAATAGCCACCTTACACATTGCCACAGAGCCACCAGCACCCTGACCTGCGCACACGTACGCGCGCAAGCGGCGGGCGCTTCGTGTGGGAGAGGGCGCGGACTGGAATTGCCGGCGGCGCGTTGCAATGTCGGCGTATGCATGCATGCATGTGCAGTACCGTACGGAAGCACGGCGAGGGTGGGGGCGCACATGGAGGGAGGGGGAGCGGCCGAGGCCTACGAGGAGGAGCTCGTTCAGCGAGACGCCACCGTCGCCGTTGAGGTCGATCTCGTCCATGGCACCCCGCAGCTTCGACGTCACGTCCTCGGTGCTGCTGTCAAAGAACGCCTCCCGCAGCTCCTCCTGCATGCATGCCCCAGGTCAAGCACACGCCAAAGCCTCGGTGCGCAGCACTGATCCACGCCGTGCGGCAGCCGTGGTGCATGCATGTTGGATGCCGTGGTGCATGCATGCACAGAGAGAGAATCCAGGGTCGGCACTAGCTTCCAGCTTTTCACAAACGACGTATTACGCACTTGCACAGCCCAGTCCAGGGCGTTGCAGTGCGTGCATGCATGTTTGATGCACCCTGAAAAAAGGCACAGTGTTTTTGTTCGATGCAGCCTGCCGGCAATGGAAGTTAGCATCCCGCACAGACAGGAGCTCACAGTGCACCAATGAGCGCGCTTGAGACAGCCGCGGGGCCAACACGCATGCAGAGGCGAGAGGGCACGCAACGACTTTCAGAGGGGAGGCGGGGAAAGCGCAGCTGTCTGGAGGAACCAGGCATTCCAACTGGATCAGCAGACGCACCTGCGTGAGGTAGAGGAGCGGCGTAGACAGGCTAGCATGCCATGCATGCACCTCATGCATGCAAACGTACACACATACACACCTGCGTGAGGTAGAGGAGAGGCGTAGACAGGCTTGCACACCATGCATGCACCTCATGCATAGAAACGTACACACAGCACAGACACACCTCCGTGAGGTAGCCGCAGCCCTGCTTGTCGAGGACGCGGAAGAACTGCTCAAACATGCGCACGACGACGTGCGTGAACTGCTGCAGGCTCACGTCCTCGTCGTCCGCGGCGCCCGCGGAGCGCTGCAGCACGCCGTTGACGTCGTCCGCGTCGAGCGTCGCGCCGGCCTGCTCCTCCACCCAGTCCCACAGGTCCGCGGTCACCACGCTGCGCGGCGCGCCCGGCCGCTCCGCGGCGCGCGCCTGCGCCGCCGCCGCGAGTTTCGCGTACTCGCGCGCGATGCTGCGGTGACAGCGCACGAGCACCTCGTCCTGCGGCTGCACGCATGTATGCCCGCTCAGCCGCGGCGGCGGCGGTGGCGGCTCGGTGGCATGTGCGGGGCCGAATCGACCCCAGGTTCAATGTGGCCATACACGACTGTTGCTCTTCAGGGCTGTGATGGGGCTGGTACATAGGGCGTGTCAAGCTTGAACACTGAAGCATCTGCCTACTGCAGGTTCCGATTCGATGCCGTAGCTGCACGATGCCAGCCCGGTCCCACAAGTTCGATGGCACAACGCTACGCGGGTGTGTTGGTCTGTGCCGCGTGTTGATGATTGCGTGCCCAGTGCGCGTGTGGTGCGCCTGTTTGAGGCCTGCAGTGCTACCTGCCGCGCTGGCTGTGTGCTTGTAACACAACGCTACACAGAACCGCTGCGCGGTGCACCTCTCCGAAACGCAGCTCACACTCTCCACAACAAGATATGCAGATCGGCAAGGCTTCTACAAACCGTAGTTCACGTCGACAGGGGCGGGGAGCGCGGCGTCAGGAGCGCACCGCAAGAAGGATCTGGAGGGAGTCTTCGAGGTTGCCGGCGCTCTCGGAGACGGCCATGTCGACCGCGAGCCGCGGGAAGCCCAGCTTCGTCAGCACCACCTGCACCACCCGCCGTTCCCTCTCAAGCCACAATCTTTTTGCATGCCTCGTGGGATACGCCCAAGCTGGAGCTGACTTTGCGCACTACTAGCACTGTAGGTACATGTGGCACCTCGCCAGCAGTCTACTTTGACAATATAGAAGCGCAATTTGCAGGAACACACACTGTACAGCTCCGTGAAATGTCAACAGCCATTCATTACACTCAATGGAAAATCAGCTGTGTGAGAGCATGCATGGGCAGGGAGCTGGGCCGGGCGCGCACAGAGGCCTGTTCATCGAGGGCAAGGGGGTGCTTCGGGCGGCTTGTGGGCGCCGGCTGCGCCTCTACGGCGGCCGCGGCGGCGTCGGAGGACACCTGAGACACCCACGCCTTGAGATTTTCGTGCGCGTACCTCCCGTCCCGCGGCGGCGACAGGCCCCGCACCGCCTGCACCTCACACTCACGTCACCGACGCATTGGACTCTTGCGTTTCTCGGGTGGTGTCTTGTTGCAGGAGAAAGCATGCCATATGCTGCCATGGGGATCAAAACACATGCGCGCGTTGACGTTTGCTTTGTATGGCTCGTGTTTGCACTGAGAGATTCGCACAGTTTGAGCGGAGAGTCATCTTGCAGAAAAAAATAACAACATGCGTGGCCACACCATAGGCAGCATAAATTGACCGGGCGGGGGGGGGGGGGGGGGGGGGGGGGGCTTGAATTTTCATGCGGACCAATGGCATCGGAACTGGATGGCATCGATCCATGGCGGCATCGACGGGCATGCCATCAATCCTTCGCAAAACAGGATCGATAGCATGCATGGATAGGGCGCTTCTGGTGCTCCTTAATTTGAGTTTGCCGCAGCCACACACGAGCGAGAGCGATGATCGGGGGCCACAGGGGGCGCCCAGCGCCGCACCTTGCGCGTTGGTGGCTTCGGCCCAACTGGCTCAGACGTCGCCACGGAGCCACTCTCCGACGAGAAGAATGCTGTGGAGTCGACCGTGTCTGGCGCAGGCTGCCGCGCAGGTGGTGCCTGGAATTGATGGCGTTGTCTCGCCCCTGGATGCACAAAGTTGTGTCAACATCACCCTGAGCCGATCGATACCCGTCAGCACGATCTGAACCAAGCAGTTCTGCCTCCTACAATCGTCACAATGCCTTGAGCGTGACCCGCGCTGAGGTCTGCGGGTTGATGTATTTAGTCAGAGTGCGCGATTGGAGACCGGATCGGGATTTGAGATGGTTTTCAGTGGCAATTGTTCTTTCTGCCAAGCACTGGCTGCGCTCATGTGTGTTGTTCCTCGAGCTCTCGGTAACCACAGGTACCTTGCGCTAAATCACCGTGATTTCTTGAGTGTGACACAGCACAGCAGCGGGGTAGAGATCGAGGCTCTTCAGCCTACAGTATTACTTGTACAGTGGCCACAGGGGTGCACTCTGGCAGGAAAGCTTGATGTACACGTATGCATTGTGGATTGGTGCAAAGGCCCCAATACTTACACCTAATCAGAGCTTCTCACCACTTGTATTAATTATGATCATAAGTGCTATATGTCTGTGTCTGAACGCGTGTAGCGCGGCATATGCACATCACTTGCCAATGCATGCACGTTACGCCAGTGCAGTAGTTGCCTAATCAGAAGCAGCAAGCACATCTCCAATGACTTTACCGTCTACGTGCTACACGCATGCGTGGAGCCATATAATATACCATGCATCTGCAATCCCAAATGAGGATGCCTGCATGCATGCAGGCGCGTGGCTACAGGGCACAGATGCATTGCCGGACAGCCATGGTCACAGCGTGCCATGCATGCCGGAGTGACCACCCGTCACCATCCCGAAGAACGTGGCCCGCAAACTGACGCACTGCACCTCCACCTCCACCTCACAGAATGGCATAGCACGCAGCCCCGGCTGCATGCATTGTCGGAGCACCTCGCCCAGGGCGTGTGCAAGCACACGAGCGCGGAACGCGGAGCATGTTTACATACTGGTGCATATCACCACATACAGCATAATTCCTTAACACATCCGGCGAGCGCCCAAAATGTCCATAAAATTATCAGTAAGACCCCCGTCATGTTCCCACAAACATCCGCGGATGCCACACGGCAGCGGCCGTGGTGGCTGTCGGCATACACGTACTTCCACAATCACTAGCGCTCATATCATAGATGTAAATAGCTGTATCAGCATGCTCTACACGTGTCTGAGGACAGCCACGCGTCCCACATGCTATATGCCTCTCCCGCATGAATCGCGGCCCCTGACACACGCTGTATGCCCTCATAGCCACTGCATGATGTGCCTTGGGGAGCCGCGCGATGTTCACTGATTAGTGATTTTTGGGGGCACAACAATTATTTGGGTACGACTGATGAAACAAGGCGCACTGGAGCAGGGATATTTCTGTGTCTTCGGGCCGCACGACCACGGCTCGTGCGAGCCATGTGGCCCTACTTGAAGCCTCCTGAAATCTGATGATAAGCTGGCATGGTCCCCGACACTAGCATGCAATTGTAAATAGACCCCCGTCAGCTGATTGCAGGTGTGTATCTGTACGGTTGAACTGACATTTATTTCACGCCACTTGAGGTCTCACTGATCGCTTCACCATGTTGAGCAGTGCAGAGTCGGCTTGACATAGAGCCAGATTGAATCATACGATGTCGAAGCTCCTGGGGGATTTGATCATAGAATGTAACTTCATAATTTCGATAAAGCCTCGGAATTGTTGCTTATTGAGCCGGAGGCCAGCCGCCGCTGGAGGCGCCTTCTGAGTCAGGGGTCATCTGAAAAGGACAGTCGCAGTGACGCGTGTTCTGACACACCTGCTGCGTGCTGCGTCAGTCCAGCGCTCGACGCGGCGGACGGCGTGCCTCCGGGAAACGGCATCGTGTACGCCTCCAGCGCCGCCTCGTCGTCGCGCAGCGCGCCCAGCGCGTGCACCCGCGTCACCGCGACCGTCGCGCTGTCGGCGCCCTTCGCGACGCACACCATCGCGGCCAGCTTGTCGCGCAACGACGAGAAGCGGAAGCCGCGCTTCGCGCCGCCGCCGGCGTCGGCGGACGCCGCCGACCCAGCGCTGCCCATGTGCATGAGGGTGCGGACGGTCGCGCCGAGACCACGGTGGGTTTTGGCAGCTGGCTCGGGTTGGTGTGCCTGCATGCGGCGGTAGCTCGCGGGACTGTCGAACTGGTTGCCAGGCAGGCCCCTGGCGTTTTTTCACCTTCAGTTTGACAGGTGTATAGGCTTGCCTCTCCGGTGCAAACTCTCGGTGTGCGCATTGCATGTGAAGCACCCACCAGGAGCCGGGCAGCCCCGCACATTGTACCTTTTTACCTCACTCTTCATATCTACGACATGCAAGCTCGCCCTCGGCACTGACCGGCGCAGCGACTGAACGGCACCGCGGCTGACACACACAGCACATGCCATGGGCACCTGTGGCAATCCAGTGGTACAGCGGCCATACCACTGGACTGCCACAGCACCTGCACCTCAGCATTCTGCTGCAGGCGCGAGACCTGTGACACTGTGCGCGTGCCGCAACCGCGAGAGCCACCGATGTCCGGGCAGGCGAAGCTCCTCCGCTGCTATCAAATGATACGAGGTCGAGATGCAGCACGGCACCGGCAGCGTCGCGGCGCGTGCTACCTCAGCCATACACAACAAGACAATGAACACAACGATCAGACTCTCTGAAGATGTCGGCGTAGTGGGCGAGGCGCCGCACCTGCGCCTTGGGCCGACGGGACACAAACTTGCCGTCCTTGAAGTCCCCGTCACTCAGAATGAACGCCAGCCGCCGAGCCACCTCCTCCGCGCCGGGCCGCCGCTCCGCCCGCGCATCCAGGCACTCCCGCAGCAGTGCGAAGAACTCCTCCGGGGCGCCGCTCTCCGCCTCGGCCCCCGCCGCGTCGACCCCCGTCGCCGCCGCAGCCGCCCCCCGCGGCCCCCCCGACGTCAGGCTCTTCATCCTCTCCAGCCCCGCGCTGAGGCGGCGGTTCAGGCCGGGCTTGGAGTTCGCCGCGGCAGCCGCCGGGGGCGTCGCCGCGGCCGCCGCCGCGTCGTCCGCATCCCGCGGCGGCAGGCCGGTGAGGAGGTGGTGCATCGTGGCGGCAAACGCGTACATGTCGGACTGCGCGCGGAGCACACCCGCCACACGGTCCACGCGCTCCGGCGCGGCGAAGTGTGCCGCGGTCGGCGCGAGGCCGGCTGTGGCGTGTGCTGTGGGTACGGTGTAAGTCGGCGGCCCGACCGCGCACGCGTCCGACAGCTCGCCGAGCATCACCCGCACCCCTTCGTCGGTGTGCACTACGGCGCTCTGCGATGCATGGGGGAGGGTCGCTGACGTCGGTGCCGTCCTGGCGGTGTCGGCGGCGGCGTCGGCGGGGGGCGCGATGCGGAGCGCCGCCGGGCAGATGCTGCCGTGCAGGACATTTGTCGCGTGCAGGCAGCCGAGTGCGGACGCGACGCGCTCGGCGAGCCGCATCTGCAGGGGCACAGCACGCGTCACAGCACGCAGCACAGCACAGCGCACTTGCACGACCGTTCCCCTGACAGCTTTGGCGAAAACGGCATTAAGGTTGGGCATCGCTGGAGTCCCAGGGTCACATGCGGTGTGATGAGTAGTTACAGGCAGTGACGGAAGTTACAGGCAGTGACGGGGGTACACGTAGAGGCGCACCCCGAACTCGCAGTCGAGGCGGCCGCCGCTGCGCAGGCGCAGCACGGAGCCGTCGTCGGCCTCGAGGATGATCTTGAGGCTCACGCCGGGCTGCTCGACGTAGCCGAGCGTGCGCACGACACTCCGCCCGAGAGCCTGCGTCACCTGCGCACCCACCAGCCTGCAATGATTACCCCCGGCCATGATGAACGCACCCCTCCCGTCCTGAGTGCATGCATGTGTGTTACGGGAGCAGGTTGAGTACTATAGGTTTGGAGACTTGGAGCTGAAATGGGAAGCACGGCCCGCACATGCATGCGTGCGTCTGCCGGGACATCAAGGGTTTACTAACGTTCGTGCGCCCGAGGGTATGCCAGAACGTTGACTTGGATGCGGAGGCTATATCGCGACACAGGCCATGTCGTGACATGGGGCTGATGTGCGGGGGGGTGTGTTTTACAACGACAAAGACGAGGAGGCAGGCAGCACGACAAGAACGGGCTGTGTGGCTGCAGGTGCACAAGCATCCCATGCATGTGCGCTGCCGCAGCGCCGTCTCGACCGAGGCTTCTCAAGGCTGCACCACGCCGGCAGCATGTGGCCCGGAGCAATGGCATAGAGGAACGGATGCGCCTCGGCGAGGTGCTGTGATTTGTGCAGCCGGGTAAGAGTCATGCAGGTCAGGCGTGCTGGCCATGTCCTTGTGGGATGAGTGCAGCGGCCAGCATGAGGGCGGCCTCTTGAGACTGCACCAATTGTGCACGTGGCGCACCTGGAGCATCATCACGAGCTCACGCCAGGCCCGGGACGCCTTCTGTGCATCGCTCAGAGGGATGACCTTGACGTGGACAGGCCGGACGACTCCGGCTTTGTGCAGAGTCCCTGCAGCCGGCCACGATTGAGTGGAATCAGAAGGCGGGACTCAGAGTACCATGAAGATGAGAATCTCATTGAAGGGTGGCTCTCGCAGGCAGAGGCCGTGGTATCTCGATCAATACACCAGCGACAGTGCACCACGAATCATGGACTGGATTCGCAGTCGCAGATGTCCGCAGATGTTTCGTCGAGCTCTTGGCTGAAAGTGTGTTGTTACTTTTACAGACAGAAAGCCCAGGAGAGAGGTTCAGCAGGTGACGATCAGCAGCTTCACAGCATCTCCTCTATCCCATCATCAGGCAGTGGACAGCCTGCAGCTGTGGTTGGCAGCGCATGAGTTCATGTCGCAGAAAAAGTTTGACCGTCTTCTTGGCAGACGTGGTCTGACTGGGCTACAGCCAGAGACAAATGCGATTCTGTCATCCCGGCGCCCAGCGTATGTCACGAGGGAAGAAAACGCAATTCGATACTAAATGAATCATCGCTCCAGTTGCTGGCTTACCTGCGTAGACGGGATGCCCTCCATCATGGTCTACCGTGTTTTCTGGTGTCTCCACTGCTTGGAGATGCACAGGGCCCGTTTGGTACGTCGTCAGCAGTTTCACAAGCGTGCAGAGCTTCTTATGCCGTGGAAGTCGATTGAGAATTCCAGGTGATATTGGTGAACCACATCTCGGGCAGGCTCCTTCAGCGCCCTCGCTTTCGTCGATGATCTGTATACGTACTCACAGCCCTGTGTTCGAATAAGTGCTGGCGCACCCGGGGTTCTTCAGAGTTCATCCGCATACATATGCTCATTCACGCAGCAAGAATGTATACGTTGCCGATGTTCCAGGCGATGCTGCACGGAAGCTGGCGCAACTCGCACCTTGCGAATGCCTGTCAGGCTGTAAACATGGCGACAGGGAAGCACTCGCGGCGCGCCATCCCCATCTGTTGTGAAGCAAAGTTTCGTGATTTCACAAGTAGGAATCGGCATGCTGGCGTAATGCGCAGCAAGCTACTCGCTGCCCAGCGGTGGACGCCCACTGAATCCCTGAACGCCCCCAAGATCCTGTGTGACACTCAGAATTGACACCTGCAGTTTGAGCATCTCATTCAAAGCCGAGTATGACACGAATATCGAGCGTTTTGCGGCAGATGTGAGTCCGGTGCATGCATACATTATGTGCGCTTTGATGTGCAAGGCGAATATTGCGACGACGACCATGGACGGACAAAGCAAGCCAACAGAAGAAATCTAGCGTGTTTGATTGAAGAGTTTCACGATTATGTCAGCAGAACTCGATTGATTACTGGATGCTGCGGCATGCCGTACCTGCAGGTGTCTTCAAGAGGTTGTGTGAAGTGCTACGCTGTAGAGGGCTAAGGTACAACGCTAACAGCCTTTCAAAATGTACACTACAGTGCACACTGCTACAGGTTTATATGCTGATTCCCGCGCGGCCCCGTTGCGGGGTGTACGACACTACGATACTTCTGCTGCGCACAGTGAAAGGCACGTTTGTATGGACCTTCAGCTGAAGCACTTACGCAAGTCACAGAGCTCTTAGCGGAGATTGTCTGCTGGTGTATGTGCCACTGATGTAAGCCGTGCACTTGCCTGCTGCTCGGGGCGCAGGCCCACACGGCTCACACCGCGGTAGCGCAACACGCACCGCCCGCGGCTTGCCACGAGATTTCGCGACGATGCCATGCTGACCTCAGGGAGCCTTGACGCCTTTCATGCGCAGCGTGCCGTCCTCCATCTTGAGTTTCATACATGAGCGGGATGTGCAAATATCTATCGATGCCCGCATGCCGGATATCAGCGTTTGGCCGCATGTGCGCCGACATCTCGCTGCGAATCCGAGGCCGGGGACTACATGCACAGTACTAGCGTTGCAGAAGACTTGCAGAAGAGGAGGCCTACATGTACACATACGCTGACCGGTTGGTTCTGGCGCCTCCACATTGATGCTGACAGAATAACGCGTATACGCAGCTTTTGTTTTTTTTTATTATTATTATTATTACGCAGCTATAGCTACGGCCTTTGCAGGCCGACATCATCGAAACAGCAGTAAAGCTGAGCAGCATTTCAGCGCTCATGTCCGCGTCATCGAGATGCTAGAACATGCGCTCCGCAGTCTACGTAAACGTCCAATGATGCTGGGAGCTGGTCGCGTGAGTCTGGCGCGCGTCGGCCGCGGTTGTCTAGCTTGCATGCGAAGGTGCGGGGAACCTGCGCGTTCTGCATGTTACCACTGCGGCCGCTACAGCTGGCAGATGGCCATGGGTGCCCCACAAGTGAGCTGCTGTGTTACAATATCAATATCAATGCAGGAGAGGCGGGTATATCCCGTGGTCCTGCGTCGGTCGACACTGAACATCCAGATTTGTGTCTCACTCTCACCTTCCCATCGGAGTTTGTGAATCGAACAACTTTCAATGCAGCATGCGGCTGTAGATACGATGCTTTCGATTACCCATGCACAGTGGCCTTGTTTTGAGACTGCAGGCCCTTCCAAGTAGCGCGCCTAGCCTGCCACGCTCAACACGGTGTCGTGCTGGCTGGCTATACACTGGTGCGGAGAGATCCTGCAGATTTAATGCGTCTCTATCAAACTGGAGAGGGCCTGAGCAAGGGCAGGACCTGGCTTGAGCAAGGACCTGGCAACTCCGCAACATTCAGGTTGGCCTCGTGTTGTCAGTGTGCCACGAGAGACGCTCACACACATGACCCGACATAGCTATTGTCCCTTCTTGCAGTCGAGCGAAACATGTGCGGCCTGTGTTGGCACGTTGCGTCGGCTCGCTGGAGATGTGCTGCTTCTGCAGATGCGTGCCGTGTTCAGGAGCAGGTTGCAGCGGCTACAGCTACAAATCCATGCGCAGCATATACAATTATCATCAGGACAGCGCACATAAAGCCTGGGAATGTGATCCTGCAGCGTCTCTACGCACACCTGGACAGTGCTCTGATGAAGCGCACGTCCAGCTGGCAGTTGCCGTTTACTCGGAGCAGGCCATGGGCTGGAGTATACCCTGCTTACACGAAATTGCAGCTCGCTGAGTGGCATTGAATGTATTTCGCAACGATACCGCGTTGTGTCTCTCGTTTGCTTTTGCGTTGCAAGCGTTGGAATTTGCGCAACATTGTCACCATCGCAATTGCACTCTTGCGCTTGACGAGCAGATACTGGAGACGCGCACGCTGTGACAAGTCTGATGTTATATTCGGTTGCGATTCATTCTTGGCATATGCATCTCACATATCTGTGCCGATGCCCTGTGCAAGCTGTGCCAAACAGATCCCACAGCCTGTGCCTGGTTGTGAAAGGACACAGCTGCTGTGAGTGTATCTCCGTCTAGAGTACTCACAGATTCATGCAGCCTGTGTTTAACTTCAATACACAAGATTACAAAGGTACTCACTAAGTAGAAGTTTACCTGTAAAAGAACACAGCTGCTGTGAGTGTATCTCCCTCTATAGTACTCACAGATTCATGCAGCCTGCATTCCACAAGCTGAGTTACACCAACTCAGCAGACTATGTGTCCACAAGCACAAATCAACCACATATCCAGGCATGTCAGCTAGAGGACGCCATACCTGTGTTTAACTCCAATAGACAAGATTTCCGACTAGAGTCGACACAAGGCTTCTTATATGCATTCACGCACACAGACACATAATCTCTGCCTATGTGCAAAACAACAAACGCTCCCGCTTTCTGAATCCCTTCATCTCAGGGATCGCGTCGAGCACGTGTACAGCAACCATGCGTACGTCCCCCCTCTTGATATGCTAGCTTCTAGCTCCCTCGTAGCAGTCTCCTCATGAGCCATGCGTATGGTTCTCTTGAAACCCCTGGTTCCACCACACTGATGCAGTCACATGACCTCTGTCATGCGGAGGTCGGTGCATACACGTGCACCCAGAAAGTCCCTCCCAGATCCCCCTGATCTATTCCCGGGATCACCTTTTCTACAGCGAGAATGTGTGGTTTCACAAGCCCAGAACCATCACGATTTCCCAGGCGTGTTCCGTTCTGTATAGAATACCATCTCAGTTGCAATGCATCAACCAGGTGACCCGTACAGGTTGTGTCCGCCGAGCTGCCAACTTTCCATACAACGAAGGTGAGAGTCGAGGATCTTGCCTGAGCTCACAGCCGCGCTGCAGGTTTGTATTCAAGCGCTAGCTGGCATGGCTGATGCAGCACTCCCCCGGGGGGGCCTTCACTGGCGCGGCCACGGCAGAGAAGCCGCTCACACATGAGCTTGCGTGGGCGTGTGTGTGGCTGTGTGGCTGTGGCCGGCGCGGGTGCTCCCGTTGCGTGGGTGTTTTGCTGTGTGCTGCGTGTTCCTTGTCGCGTGGTGTGCGGTTCACTGGTTCTTGCTTGCGGTGCTACCTGCCTCGCTTGCTTTGTCCTTGTAACACACGAGCTTGTGTCAAGTAAAAGTAAAGTAAATCTAAATTGACCGAGCTGTGTACAGCACCGTAGCTGTGTTCGGCTAGACTCCAGGTGCACGTGGAGAGCCCTTGTGGGGCTCAGCCCCACTGCAGGCTGTGCCTGTCTATCAGCATGGGGGGCCGTGTCTGTGCAGCAGCCCACAGGTGGCCACCAACGCGTCCCAGCCCTAGCCCCTCTGATGCATGCATCGCAGCGCACAGTAAAAATCACAAATTACTATTATGAGCTCTGGATACTGCATGGCGAATGCATGCCTGCTATGGCCGCCATGAACTGCCCCGCTCGCCAGGCCTGGCAGTAACTCTCACAGACTCCACGACTGTAGAACCAGTGTCGAGGCCCGCAGTCCGTTAAAGTGATGGCAATCGAGGCAGCTGGCTCGGCCTTCTGCGAGCCGGGATTACAACTTCAGTGGATTTCCGCTAGTAGCGATCGAGGCAGCCAATTACATCGGCTCCTCATACTACAAAGTGCATGAACCTGGGCTGCACCTCTGGCCACCGAAGGGGCCCGACGCGAAATACCTTACCAAAAGTCGCCGGGCCCATACGTGTTGCCATGATCACCCGGGAGCCAAAACTTTTATCCCAAAACAGCCTGCAAACACCACACCAATCGCCACCGCGGTGGCAAGCCCCTGGTGCTCTGCTGCTCCGAGCCCACATACGTAATTACCTGACGCCGAAAGTGCATGTTGCTGTGGGCGCACATGCAGCAGTCCCACATGGCAAAAGCCGTTGATGGACTGACCAACCGCAACCACTATTGACACGTCTTGCCCAACCAAGTTGCCCAAGCATTGCCTGTGCTACTGATGTGTCAATCACCGGCGCCCCTGAGGTGCACCCACGCCATTGCAGGCCGGCGCTCCAGGCAGTCACGTATGCATGCATGCATGCAGCACCAGTGCGCCAGGCAGTCACATGCATCACCGGCACACACACACCACAACCAACACATGCACACGCCACGGTGGCACTCTATAAGCTGTACATGCAAATGCACACGTGGCGACCTTGCCTTATTGCAACGCATCTCATCACATGCCCCTCTAGCCACGTGCGCACACACAGCTACAGTGGGTTGCTACACTCCCGAGCACAGGCAGACACATAGCCCCTGCTTCCCCTGCACTCCGTCAAGGCCCCGCGAGCGGATTGCAGACCAGAGAACGTCGCTCCCGGCACGACAGCGCCCTCTAGCCACAACTGGCTTGCATGCCGCCACATTCCCCTCTCGCTGCCCATTCATACGATCTCGAACGCATCGCAGCAGCGAATGTGTCCACGGGTGGCCAGCTACAGCACCGTAGCGCTCGTCGCCGCCGCCGTCGCCGTGCGGCCCCCCTCCCCTGTGCTACTCCCCGCCGTCGCCGCCGCACTCGCGTCCTCGCTTGTACTACTACTGTTGCTGCTACTGCTGCTGCTCCCGCCGCTCGTGCGGGCCATCGCGCCGTCCGTTGCAAATTCAAAGCTCGACGGCACGCCCGCCTCGCTCGGCAGCAGGACATTCTGGCGGCTGCACGGGTCCCCGGCGGGATCGAAGATCACCCCGGTGCTGTTGTCGGCCCCGAGAGGGACACCCCCACGGCCGGTGCCGCAGTTCACGCGGAGGAGCGTGCGCTGGCCCTCCTCCAGCGGCACCGCGGAGCGCACGCACAGATCCACGACGTTGTCCGGGTCCACGTCAGCGATCCCAAGAAGTTCATCCCTCGCGATTCGCGGCGCCTCTTCGGTGTCGGCAGTGCCGTTGACGATGCCGAACGCGGACAGCGAGAAGAACTCCGCGGCGGTGGCCGCGGTGCCGTTTGTGCCGAGGGGGACGAGGGTGCCGTTGCTGAGCTGGCGCACGCCGGCGCTGAAGAGGAGGCGGAGGGTGTAGGTGGTGTTGGGGAAGACGGCGGCGCAGCCGTTGGGGTCGGCGGTCGCGTTGTCGGCGGGGCCGGTGGGGTCGCGGACCTCGAAGTCAATGATGCGGGGGCCGCGGGATGCAGAGAAGAAGTCAGAGTCCGGGCTGCTGATGGAGCTGCATAGCAGAGGTGGCTTGTCGGGCCCGATTGCACAGAACGAGTTCAACAGTTCTCAGGTCTGGATCCTGAATGGCAGCCGGGAATATGCAGCGCGGCGGCCCCGCGCTGCTGCTTGCCATGGCCAGCATATAGGTGGTTTTTCCGGATTGTCAACAACGTGTGACTCAGTGTTGGCTTTCTAGTGTGGGCCGTGTGGGCTGGTTATTGCAGGTCCGTGACATGGTCACTGTGCCTCGGATCACTAGCATGCATATGCAGCAACATGCCATATCATGGACTTGCCGCAACAGTTCGGCTGCAGGTTCAGACCTGTGTGATCATCGTCCAGACCTGTGATGATCGCATCAATGATTGATCACCATCGACAATTGGTGTGCCCAACAAAGCTGGATTCACCGCTCGGCGCGGAAAAGGGTGGTGCGTATGGCAGTCTGGGTGGTATGGGTGGTGTAGGGGTGGTGCGTATGGCAGTCTGGGTGGTGCGTATGGCAGTCTGTATGTATGTCGGCGAGTGTCTCCAGCTGTTACTCAGACACTTCACGACATTGCAGCTGTAGAAAAAGACGACATCGGCACGACAGCGCTTGTCAAGCTGGTTCAGGCCTGGGTAAGCAAGGGCTCCAGGCCCTCCATGAACGTTTGCCACATGTGCAGAATCAAGGCCACAGAAGGATAGATGCTAAGCAAGCTTAAGGCCGAACTGTTTGCAAAGGCGTGTGCTTCACTCAGACTCAGATGTGAAAGTTGAGGTTGACTGTGTAAGATGGGAGTTAGTCTCATCCAGCACGCACAGAAACGTTGTGGAGATGTCGATGCAGTGACTGGATTGCGACGCATTGCTGTATGATGCCTGTGGTCCCACCTGCATCTCCGATTATGTCCTGGTAATTTAACGTTGCCGAAGACTGTGCGGGTCTGAATACAGCACAGCCAAGCAGCTTAAGAATTCACCCTCACTTTCACACCACAACCATATTGCAACAGACTGGATAAGCCTCAACAAAAACATCACAATCTCTCTCGAAACTGTTTTCACACAAACAGGCACACTGCAGCAGCGCAGCACACACGTACTGTGGCAGGAATGGGACATCATGCCCCGCATCATGGTGAAGTCCTTGCTCACACGAAACGATGAAGCCTGACTTCCGTTACAATGCACTGCGTCCTTGTGTGTTACAGGGACAAAGCTGTAGAGGCGTCCTTGTGGCACAGATCACACTGCAGTGCGACGGATCGCGATGCATGCCCGATGGTTGGACCCGATGGCCAGGAGCGCGGACACTATCGATATCTCCAGAGAAATAGTCAGAGGGTGAGCGGGTGTAACGAGGCATGTGCACATGGATTATAGCGACAACAAGAGTGCTTCTGTCTTCCAGCAATTGAGATGGCATGGCCTGGCAGGCCGGGAGGTCGGGAATTGTTCAAACTGTCTCGCGCTCGCAGCGCTGTTGCGTTGCGCCCGAGGCGGATGTCTCGGAGATGCGCAAGCTGTCGCAAAATTGCAGCTGTATGCAGTTGCATGGATCTAGCTCATGTATTGCCATCGGCATTATGCGCCCGCGGGGCATGCTGTGCACAGTTGCGATCCCGACATCGATTCCGATGTGCGTGCCACGGCTAACACGGGCTCAGAGCTTCGAGACGATCCAGCGGAAGAATGCAAATTGGAACCCACGAAGGCGGCAGGAACTCTCTGAGCCGCGGCTGCACTGGTGTCACGCCGAGCGCTGCTGAGACACGGAACCTGGCATTTGCGTTGTGCAAGCTTCGAATCGGATCAAATGGCGAACACCATCACGCTGGCCGGTGTTGCCAAGGGCAAATGAAACACGCCAGGTTAACGTACTCTACATCCTTCTGATGAACCTGTAGAGTTTGCGTGGCAGGCATGAGCCGCACCTGTCCGTGACACTCTGCACGTCGCCGTTAACGTCCAGCGAAAGATTACCGACCACCGTAACCGAGATGGGCCCCAGGTCCTCAGAAGGTCTGAAGTTTCCACCCAGGAGAACAGTCCTCAGCTCGTTGGGCTCGCCGGCCGGCTGAAGTGTGGCGCAGGAAGGTGTCACTCTGCTGTTGACCTCGCCATCCAGCGTCCCGACGTTGACTCGGAAGTCTTCAGGCACAGGCGTGCCTACCACCGGGAACGTAAACGTAACGGGCAGTAAATCTACAGTTCCATTACATAGCGGAATTTCTGCTCCAAGGACTGCTAGCTCAGCGGAGAGGATCCCGGCAGTCTCTGACAGCACCTGCCTTGGCTTGATGACGATGAACTGTGCTGTTGAGCCTACAGCACAACCTGCCAAGCCGAGGAGGATTTGCAGAGAAAGTTTCATGCTAGAAGCAGGCCTACGGCGGACCGGCACGCGCAACAAAGACGAGGCCAGCGGCTTTCACAAGTGTGAGCAGTTGCGGGCCAGTGGGCATGCGGTCAATTTCCTGTCCAGGCTGTACTGATTGACAGCACGTCGATACTGCTGCTGTTGTGGTTGCCTTTTTCTTGCGTGGACATTGCATTGTGCCATGCTGCATGATGTGATCACTGGTAGAGAGCTACACGTGCCATGGCACTTCTGAGGGCGGAAGCTTGACAGTGAAATCTCTCCTAGCCACGCAGCTCGATAATCAGCGGTCTCGATCACGGCGGGTGTTCACAGGTGCATCTGCGCTGTGTGTACAGTTCGTTCACGTTGGTTGAACTCGACTATGTGCACATCAGCTGTTGAGCACTTGTGTGCAAAACGTGATGAATGACCGCATGCACATGTACTCCTATGCTAGTAGCATAACCCGCAGGACCATAAGTCGACTCATGCACCTTTTCTGTTGGCCTGTTGTCTTGTCTGAGCCGGTATTCTTGAGGCTGTGTTGAAAAGTCCATGAAGAGCTATACCAAGATTGGTTTCAAGCACATGTGCACGGTGACCTGGGCATCCTGGGTGAGGAGTGAGCAGCAAGTCACGATACCTGTCCTGTCACTGCCATCGCTGGTGAGATCACCAGACTGAAGGCAGCGAATCATAAGACAGTGGTACTTGTCCAGATCGACCCAGTGGTGATCCAAGATGTCATTCTCGAATGGGGGGCGTCAGTCCCATGTCCTCTGCTGCGTTGTCAATGCAACCAGATGACACACCCGTAGCAAGCATTGACACACGCTGCTCAACACCAGACTGACAGGCAATGCCGTGCCGGTGTGACGAGCGACCAAGCAGACAATACGAGTGTGTCTCGTCCGGCACAGCATGCTGCTGATCACGACACACTACTTAACACACTATCCGCCCATCTGTGCCTGTCACCGTCGCCATGACGGCGCACTAATGGGGAGGAGACCTTCTGCGCCCCCTATCCCTGCGGGGCAAGTACATGCAATGCTCATCTATGTACACATTTCCTATAGCGTTCTTTAATTATTCAGCGTACTCATCCTCCGAACTGCGTTATTCGCTGCCTACTTGTAACTATCTCGAGATACAGTAACGGGCGCGCATCACCGGCACGTCCGCATCCACCGAGGCCTCAACAAAGCAGCCGAGCTACCCGCATGCACGACCACAGTCGCACAACAGCAGAATCCGCGGCCGCACACGGCCAGCTACAGCACCGTAGTGCTCGTTGCCGCCGTCGTCGCCGTGCGGCCGCCCTCCCCCTGGCTGCTGTTCCGCTCAGTGTCTGCCGCGCTTGCGTCCTGCCCCGAGCTGCTGCCGCTGCTGCTGCTGCTGCTGCTGCTGCTGCTGCTGCGACTCATGCCGCTCATGCGTGCTAGCGCGCCCTCTGACGCAGACTCGAGGCTCGCCGTCTCGCCCGCCTCGCTCGAGAGCAGCACGGTCTGCGGTCTGCAAGGGTCCGCCGAGGGATCGAAGATCACCCCGGCGGCATCTGCAGCGCCACCCCCTGCCACGCGGACGGTGCCGCAGTTCACGCGGAGGAGCGTGCGCTGGCCCTCCTCCAGCGGCACCGCGGAGCGCACGCACAGATCCACGACATTGTCCGAGTCGACGTCCGCAATCCCGAGGAGCTCGTCGGGCTCGGCCCGCGGCTCCTCTTCCGTGCCGTTGACGACGCCAAATGCGGACAGCGTGAAGAACTCCGCGGCGGTGGCCGCGGTGCCGTTTGTGCCGAGGGGGACGAGGGTGCCGTTGCTGAGCTGGCGTGCGCCGGAGCTGAAGAGGAGGCGGAGGGTGTAGGTGGTGTTGGGGAAGATGGCGGCGCAGCCGTTGGGGTCGGCGGTCGCGTTGTCTGCGGGGCTGGTGGGGTCGCGGATCTCAAAGTCGATCACTCGGGGGCCACTGGAAGCGGAGAAGAAGTCGGCGCTGCCGATAGAGCTGCAGCACATGGCAAGCACGGGTCGTGGGCATCACGATTTTTTTTTTCATTGGAATCGATGACATTTTCCGTCATGTTTTGGGGAGACAATTGTGCTGTGCATTGGGCTACAGTGGCTTAAGAATTCATGTGGCTTCATGGAGCTGCGTGTGAGCAGGCTGCACATGGCGAGCCCTTGAACGGAGCCCAGACTAACAGCTGTGATGTTCACTATAACTCGAATGACTAGTATGCCGCTGTTTTCCGGGGTTCAACAGTCACACCGACGTGCCGCATCGTGTTGAAAGCTCAGCATGCCCTTGCGCATGCATGTCAGGCCCGGATGATCCGGGCCGGATCTGCGGGATCGCATGCATTTCTCGTCGCGCGCGATCGTGTCGGTGGTCGCATCGGTGGCCACCGATGCGACCTGTGATACAGATCACACTGCAGTGTGATGCATAGAGATGAATACCCAAACTCACAAATGGGGGCCCAAAGCGCGGGGGATGAGAATGATCGCCAGCGCTTACTTAGTCCGCCGAACCAGACCACGCCATGGTCTGCAAGAAGGTGGCAAAGGAGACCCAGATGCGCCATGATAACCTGGCTCGTGCCTTGCGCCTGGTCGCCTCTTACGCCGGACTGCAGTCTGCCCTGGAGCCGCTCTACCGTGCCCTCGCGAGGGGCGCGGGTGTTGAGCTGAATCGCCGCGGGGACGTCGTCGTGGTCATGCCGCGCCTGGAGATGGCGGCCGTGGACGTCGTGGTCACGCATGCGCCGGCGGCCTCATACGTGGCCGCTGCGGCGCGGGGGACGGGTGCGACGGCGGAGCGGGCGGAGGACAGGAAGCGGGACCGCTTCCGGCGGGACGTGCCTGACCATGCCGCGTTCCGGTTTGTTCCGTTTGCGGTCGAATCGTGTGGCTTCATGGGCAAGGCTGCCGTGAGGTTCGTCGGTCAGTTGGGGGATGTGGCCGCTGCCAGTGGGCGCATCTCCAAAGGCGCGTTTGTCCAGTGGGCGCTGCGGGTGTTGTCGGTGTCATTGCAGCGCGGCAATGCGGATATGTATCGGAAGTCTGGGCTTGTCATCTCTCGGGAGCAAGGGTTGCGATATGATGCGGGCCTGGAGGACGCGATCCTGCCGGACTGAGTTGTGAGTGCGGTTGTAGTGTTCGTGTGTGTGTGAGTGTATGTTGCATTTGATTCGGATGAGATTCGGTTTCAGTGTTTGTTTTCTCCCGTTCACTCTTTTGTAAATGACACGTCACAAAAGAGAAAGCCAAGTCCTAGGACAGCGAGGATGGCGATCGGTCGCGACAAAGAACAGTCTGGCGCATGGCAAGGCCTGCTAGTAGGCCAGGAACATGGCGAAGATGTCGGGAAGCTTGCAGGTGGTAGACCGTCGCGCTATCGGAGAGCTGCAGTGTGGTCTGCAGCTGCCAGCGTGGCGCCCGAGGCGGACGTCCGTGTGGACAGCCTCGCTGTAGCTACGTGTATACAGAGTAGCTACATGTCATCGAATTGGTGTTTCTGCGATGATCCCTGCCTCCCCGCCTCTGACCTTATGACCCTAAGTGTATTGATACATTTTTTGTGTGAGAGTATGTGCCCCCGCGGCAGGCTGTGCACAGTGATTACAAAAGAGATTACAAAAGAGTGAACGGAACAAACACCAGAACCGATGGCTGTACACAGGTGAAACGATCACAGTGATCGCTTGATTCGGTTTCAGTGTTGGTTTTCTCCCGTTCCCTCTTTTGTAATATTATTGTACCGGTGTTGGCACCGTTACAATGCAGACGCCTAGCGATGATAGAGCAGGCTCCAGCGGATGGAATGAACGCAGCAGGAGCTGGGTGAGCCGCGGTTGTAGCCTTCACACGTTGCAATTGACCGCTGCCCAGACACGAAACATGGCTGTCCACTGTGCAAGCTTCGAATCGAATCGATTGACAGTCCGACCGAGCTGGCCAGCAACACGCAGGCCAGCATGTCAAAGGCCAGATCATCACGGAATGTCAATATGTAATTAAACTTGGTGAACCATCTGAGAGTTTTGAATGGCAGGCATGAGCCGCACCTGTCCGTGACACTCCGCACATCGCCGTTCACGTCCAGCGACAAATTACCGACCACCGTAACAGAGATCGGGCCAAGGCCCTCAGAAGGTTTGAAGTCTCCACCCAGGAGAACGCTCCTTAACTCATTGGGCTCGCTGAAAGCCAGAAGCGCTGCGCAGGAAGGTGTGACGCTGCTGTTGACCTCGCCATCCAGCGTCCCGACGTCGACTCGGAAGTCTTCGGGCACGGGCGCGCCTACCACCGGAAACGTAAACGTAACGGGCAGCAGATCAACAGTTCCATTGCAGGGTGGGATCTGTGCTCCAATTTCCTCTAAGTCAGCAGCGAGGATCCCGGCAGTCTCTGACAGCACCTGCCTTGGCTTGACGACGATGGTCTGGGCCGTTGAGCCTGCAGCACAACATGCTACACCGAGAAGTATCTGAACGGAGAGCTTCATTTTCAAAGTAGGCCTATGGGGAACAGCGCGCTATGGCAAGGCAAGCAGCTAGCAAGCTTTCACAAATTTAAGTGCGGGCAGGTTGGCATGCGGCCAATCTCCTGTCCAGACGTCCTGATTGAAAGCTTTAGTATTGCTGGTTTTTATGTCTGCCACTGTTCTGCATAAGCAGCACACTGCGCCATGCGATGGCGTTTTATCACCTGTTGAAAGCTGCAAATTTACAAGTTTAAACACCATGGCACTCCTCGTCAGGGGGGAACCTTGGCAGCGCAATCCCTCGAAGCCACATATCTACCTTACCGATCAGAGGCTCTTCACACGGGCTACAGTGGCCTCCCTAGTTCTCTGAACGCTTGAATCACGTTGATTAATCAATTGATGTTCGCATGCTTTGCAAGGGTTTCATCCCCAGGCCCTCCCCTCCAAGCATACCACCCTCCCCCCCAATCTCGTCAGAAGTAAAGTAAAATAAAGTCAATCTGAATTTACTGAGCCGTATCCTATTGGACATTGACAACTCCGAGTTAGCGGAAGTAGGCATCCCGGCTGATGACATCAGGCCGCTGTCACATTTTGCAAATTTAAGCCACTGCAGCTGCCGCAATTGCAAAGAGTGGCCAGGCGTGTGCCATGGTGCTGTAGCCTTGCGGCCAAGAGCCTCAGCTGCACATGAACACATGTCACCCATGGAACGTGACATGGGTGCGCTGCAAAGCAATGCCGTTCGAACGAGATCTCTGCAGGCCAACTTCTACACCAATTGGCTTGGGCGCGCTCTGCGCCTTGGGCATGCTGCAGCACCCGCGCCTGAGTTCACCATGTGCCATCCCCAGAGACGCACATGTTGCCGCTCACCACAGCCACCGCCATTGAAAAAATGTTGACAGCCGTCCTTGCTGCTGTCTGCACCGGGCTGGTCTCATGCATATGATGTCATGCACACATAGACGGCGGTCGCCTTGCTGCCCGCCTCGCTGCCCGCCTTGCTGCCTTTGTCCATGTACCACATAGAGGGCGGTATGACAACTAACATTCGTAAATTTCAAACTCGCCCATTTGGAAGATTCGACTGAGACATCCACAGTCAGTGCATGCGCATGAGAGCCTGTGTTGCGGCCCCCATGGCCATGACCGTCCACTCCGCTGGCCATGTGGAGTCCCAGTCCATGGACTGTGCGGCTGCACAGCCCAGCACACCAGGCGCATGCTCCAAAGTTCCTTGACATGGTGTCCAACTACTAGTAGTTCAACTACTAGTAGTTGGACACCATGTCAAGGAGAAGTTCTGCCACTTCACAGTCACCGTATGTCCCATAGATGCAGCAACAACAGAGAGCGCGAGGCGGGACCCATGCTCTCTACTAGTAGCACATGTACAAAAGAAACTGCATTGTGATGTGCACGTTGGCCGCACCCTCAGCACCGGAGTTGCATTCCAACGCGTTTCTTAAAAGGTTATACAGGCACGTGCACGGACTATCACCACGTAAGACTCTCTTCCGAACTGATAGTCACACACAGCCACACTGCATGCTCGCCTGGCGCGTGGGCTTTGCGTCGTTCGTGTGCTTCCTCGTTGTCTTGGCGGTGCTACCGGCCCCTCCGGCTCTGTCCTTGTGACACACAGCCACACGGCATGCAACGCACGCACGCCCGCTTGAGGCTGGCAGCACTGGGTCCTCCAGGCCCGCATCCGACCGCAATGCCCGCTCACGCGTTATGACAGTGCCATGCTCATGGTACGCATGCATCTCAGCGTTCCCCCGCAGCATTTGTTAGCGACACAAGAACAACCGCAGCGCGCAGCGCGCACCCGAGAACAGCTGCACCGCACGAACGCGCCTTTGGTGTACGCCGCCCGTAAGCAGCGGCCACATCTGTCAACTGGCGCTAATGGATCGCAGATATGCCTTGCCCGAGTAGCCACACGACTCCACAGCAAACGGCAAAACCCGGAACGCGGCGTGATCAGGCACTTCCTCCCGGAAGCGAGCTCGCTCGCTGGACCCCGCCCGCACCGCCGTCACATCCGCCGGAAGAGGCCGCCGGCGCAGGTATGCAGATGCGTAACCACGACGTCCACGGCAGCCGTCGCAACGCGAGGCATGACTACGACGATTTCCCAACAGGCTTTCCTCCCCACTCCCGCACGCCTTGCGAGGGCACAGTAGCGCGGCTCCATGGCAGACGGCGGTCCGGCATGCAAGGCGGCCAAGCAAGGCATGAGCCAGGCCTAGGTGAACATGGCGCATCTGAGCCTTCTTTGCAACTTGCTTGCAGACCGTGGCCATGTCCCGGTTCGGTTCAGCGGCAAGACCTGCACTTCACATAAAGAGCGGGCGGGGGGGGGGGGGGGGCATAATTTTTGATTGGGGACGCAGCACCACACGCGGTACCACATCGCCACAGGGAAAATGTCCGACACCGAGACACAAAGTCGTCTTCCGTGGTGAAGTGGCCACCCGGACGACCGGCGAGGAAGGCTCCCGCGCGCCGATCCGCCTGAAGAGCTCCGTATCCACTTCAAGTTTCTTCCTGCTGGTCAGCCAGCGTGTCAAGGTCAATGCTTTGTTGAGCTCGAATATGTGGGCCGCACATCTGGGTATTGGCGGCTTGGCTTGCTACAGCCTGCACACGGCTGGTGTCATGTATGCAGATCGAGGTCGGCACAGCGATCTACTAAACCGCATGCGCATGCCGCAACCTGTGGAGTGGACGAGTCATCCGAATCACAACAAGAGCGCGTGAGAGCATCTGTTTTGGCCCCCATGGAAGTCTACTCAGCTTGACTGTGCTGCTTCAAAGTTGTTTGACATAGTGTCCAACCACTGCCAAGTTACGTATACAATCACCTTATTACCCATTGATTCAGCATTCATATGGAGCACGAGGCAGACATCACCCTCTCTCGTACAGATCTATTGTGATCTGCACATTTAGCACAGCCACAGCACTGACGGCATGCAGCTTGTCTGATGTCAAGCTTGAAGCTCTGTGCCATCTGCACTGCCACTGCCACAGCCGCCTCGCTGATCCCGTGTGCAGAATGTCCGCCAAGCATCTGGTGCTGCTTGTGCCAGTGACAGTCAGAAACAATCTTCCAAGCTAATCTCATGCACATGGAGCACATCCACAGAACGCACACTGACCAAAGCCAACAGTCACATGATACCCGCAGCCACAGACTGCAAATCGGCTGCCCACATAGTCGCCACAACACCACCACGTATGTCTGGCCTTCCACATGCCCGCTGCAGGGATTCTGCCGCCGTCTGTCCACTGCACCTACGCTCCCTGATCCAAGCACTCATTTTTATGGTCCTGTGCCGTCTTGTGGCTGCGGAGTCACATGCGCAGTCCCGGCCATCCATCTAATTTCGCAAAGGCCCATCAGCTGAAGCGTAAACCATGATCCTCCAGCCTGTCCGCGTGCCAAGGTATGGACAGTACAAGTATGTATGCACCCAGGCCATCCAGCCAGGCCAATAGCTCGAGTGTACCATCATCACCCCCCTTCCTCGCCGCCCAGTGCCAATCCCAGCTCGTCCATCAGCTTGGATTCCAGCGCCCGGTACTCCCGCTCGACGGCGGCGGCGGCCTCGGCCTCTTTGGAGGCTTCGTCGCCAAGTGGCGCACGGCCACTCTCTGCCGCCTCGCGCGCCTTCGCCGAAGCTTCCTCCACCGCGGCGCGCTCCGCCTCAAGCAGCTTCGTCCGCGAGTCTCGCAACGTCTGCATCGCCGAAACAAAGAGGTTGCGTGTTGACAGGCCTATGCACCTGTGAGCATGCACCGTTTGGCCAACTACCAGAGCTACGCCAGCGATCACTACGCAGATCATATAGCATGCTTCCCGGCTTCTGTCATCGTGCAAGCCAAAGTCCAAATCCACATGGGCATTGTTCTGAAGACGGACGTGAAAAGGAGGTGCCGTCCGCTCACAGTGTAGTCGAGTCCAATTTGTTCAAAAAGACAGACGATATCATCGGTGATCCAGGAGTGATCCAACAGCCCGCCGCCGATGTTTGCACCATGCCAGCGATGAACTCATCTGCCAGCATGCACGCCTGTTTCCCAAGCACAACAAGCACATGCCTGTGACGTAGATGTTGATGCAAGTGCAGGTGTCGGCCATTGCACAGACCGCTCTATTGGGTAGCACAAACCGCAACATGCACGCTCACTCCACAACCTCGTACTATGACATGCCCTCTGGCACACAGATTGAGTCCATCACATCCATCTTGAACACTTGCAGCAGCGTCGATCAGATGGCAGGGGAGAGCCCGCACCTGGCGGGACTCTGTGTCCGCAACCTTCTGCGTCTGCACCTCGAGGAAGCGGGACATGCGGGAGTGCTCCCCGGGCATCGGCCGGCGCAGCGTGCTGGGCACCTCGGCGACGCGCAGCATGCCCTCGTCGTCACCGATCGCAAGCAGCTGACTCTTGGCGGTTGCGGCGGCGACGTTGAACGACAGCGCCCGCACCGCCGTCGTGCTCACCTGTGGCACAGCCCGGCGGTCCGCTTGAGATACTAGTACAAAACCAAAATTATCCATTTCTGTCTACATTTCTCGTCGCAATCATGCTGGCATGCCTCACAAACTGTGTTTGGTAGGAGCAGAACACAGCCCCATACTGGCTGATCTTTGGCTACCATGGAGTCGTTACGCCGATCGCAGAGCTCGGCATGAGCATGGGCATCCGTGCAGCGGAGCACGGCCGGGGGCGCACCGAGGCCGAGAGGGAGGGCTCGTGCGAGCGGTCCAGGAGGTCCCAGCACTGCAGGCTGCCGTCGGCGAGGCCGAGGAAGAGCACGCCCTCACGCGTCGGGCTCCATGCTGCGGCCGTGTACTTGTCGGGGGCCGAGCGCGCCGTGAAGATCGGCGCCGTCGTGCCCACCCGCCACAGGTGGAAGCTCCAATCTCCTGTGGAGCAACACATGCATGAGGTCCATGCACGTGCGCTGAAGCCGCATGAGATATCAATGCAACTGATTTCATCAACGCATGCACGGATGTGTGCGCGGCGGCGCACTGGCGCGTGAACCTGGTGTGCGCAGCGTGGTTCCAAGGTGCAGGTCACAACGACCGGCAACAATAGCTAGACGATTGGCATCTGGCACCGTGTCCGCCAGTGTACCTGCGAACCAGTCTGCCTTGTCCTACAAGTGCGCGGCCCAGTCAGCCTGAAGCACGTGGTGATTCTCTCACAGGACTACACCCCAGCCACTGAAACACACAACACCCACCAGCACAGGCAGCCCGCGCACCAGCAGACAGGAGGATATCCGGGAAGTATGGTGAGCGTGCAAGCGCCGCGACGGGCCCGGCATGCGGCCGCGACACCGAGTGCATGTAGTCAGGGTTGTCGATATCGTCCGGTCGCACAAATGTAGCTGACGCGAGCTCCCCGTCGAAGGAGCCAACGAAGAGGTCGCCGACGACGAGCGCGTCAAACTCCATGACGGTGCACGCGAGGTCCGAGCCCTGCACTGAAAGCAGCGGCACGGCGTGCGTCGGCTTCCATTCCCGCTCCATCGGATCTGCAGTGGCGCACATGTGTCGATATGATGACACACACCTCCACACTGGCCTGTCCAGTGTGTTCGTACATGCACAGAGCTGTGAGATGTGTGGCGCATACATGCACCGCCGCAGACAACAGCGCATGAGTGCCATACCTGGGCATCCGACCAATGATGTGATCACATGCATGGTGCCCATGCATGACGATTTCCAGCAGAAAGTATGTGTACGCTCCATGGCGAGGGAAGCAAGACAACACAGGCTTAATCCAAGACCGCGTTTGAAGCGTGCGACAGCATGTAACTACATACACCCAACAGCGCCGCACGCACCGTCGGCCTTGCGGCGCTTGCTGCGCTGCAGGTCCTGGCGCCAGTCCCAGAAGAAGACGCGGCCGTCGGCGGCGCAGGTCGCGAAGAAGTGGCATGCGCCCCGGGCCTCCTCGCCGGTGAGCAGTGCGCCGCGGCCGGTGACCTCCCAGCCCGGGAGCCACTGCAGCTGCGCGACGGCGCTCTTGTGGCTCGCCTCGAGCGTCGAGAGGCACTTGTGCTCCACCACGAGGTCGGTGTGCTCATCCGATGAGCCCTGCGCCAGGGCAAACGACCGTGTCGGTGCAGCGGTCTGTGGACCTGGCCGCTATTGACTGCTGGTGTGCATAACAGAAACAGTCCCATGTGTAGAATAATGGATACACAGTGCAAGCATGCCGCCGCTCCGAATGGAATTGACTGAATTTTAATGGGTCACCATGACTCGACCACAATAGGTCACGGAACCTGATGGGCGGAGAGGTCACGCTAGCACGCATGCATCGCTTCAACCTTCGGGGGCGGCACGAGAGGCGTGCAGCAAAGCACCTGGGCGGCGCGGGCGAGGACGTCCTCCGTGAGCTCCCACATGATGACCTGCCCGTTGGCGCAGCCGCCAACGACGACCTCCATGTGCTGGGGGTTGAAGTCGAACGCCGTGACCTCGTGCGGCGAGGCGAGCACCATGTACGGGTGGATGAGGTCCCGGAAGTGCCACACCAGCACGACGTGCGGCGAGGGGCGGCCAAAGTCCGCCACCCGCTCAGCAAAGGTCGCGCGGCTTGTGAGCGACAGCGCCACGACGCCCTATACCGCAGAGTCGGGTGAGTGTGTGTGAAGCGTTGATGCGCCCGTGATCACGAACCTGTGCGGATGTCACAAGAGATGGTACAGGAAGTTGGGCGTGACGATACTTCTCGGAGTGCGGCCCGTGTCGGTCAGACTGCACGGCATAATCAAGCAAAAGATTCCCCTTCCCTGTAGCAACACTGCTGCAGCCCTCATGGACCTGGGCTACCGATGGGTATGCCAGAGTCTGGACATGCGATGGGTGTACCCTCACCCCACTGTCGCACGATCCTGCCTCGCAGCGGTGCACCTGATAAGAGGAGGTAATGCTCTCTTAATCTACAAAGATTTTTCATGGGTTTTTAGTTTAACAAAAAAGCGGATACCGCAATGCCTGTAACATTGCTCGACACACAGACCACAATGCCACCGTAGCAACCACATGTCACAGCTGTGCTGTGCACAAGTTACAACACATGACACACACAGGCAGAGTCAGCGTCGACGACCGGAGATCGCAACAAGGCCGCACCGCGTTCAGGCGCTGGAGCTGCGGGTGCCAGCGCAGCTGCGACACTCGCATGTCCCGGCAGTGGCGGATATCCATGCAGCTGATGACCTCGTTGATCGGCCGGTCGGAACGTGTGCCCTTGAGCGCCTCCTCCTCTTGCATGCGCGCAAAGTCGTCCACGCAGATGTCGAGGACGGTGTTCTGCAGCAGGCAGCGCTCCATGTCGCCACGCACGCGCGCAAGGAAGGCGCGATACTCGCCCCCGCGCTGCAGCGCCCGCGCCTCCGCCGCCGGCATCGCGCGGGCCTCATACTGGCAGCTGTTGTGCCGCAGCGGCAGCGGCGTCGCCTGCAGGGGCCTGGGCTGTCATGTAAAGTACCGGCATATGATTATCAACCATAGCAGCCCTTGACAGGTCTCTAGCATGGGCTGTTGTGTGATGGCCGTTGTGCAAGGGCTGCTGTGGCAGGGTTGCTTTGGCAGCGTGATCGCTGCATGTGCTGCCTGATCGCAGCCGAGTGCATGGCCCAGACAGCAGAGCAATGAGTGTGGCATAGGTGGATTCACGTCAGTAACCGGCACGTGTCGCATTGAAGCGGCCGAGCAGAGCTCAATACTCGGATCACTGCATGGCAGATCACACGAGCAGACTACACAGAATGAATGATGACTTGTTGTCTACCAGACGCCACGCTTTCTGCGCAACTCAGGAATCAGACATTCCACTCTGATCAAGGGCTTGCTCTCAGCATGCGGCCACATGGGAGCCACCAATGAACAGGCGGACGGCAGGCAGTGATGCGATCTCAGCACGCACCAACAGCATGCGGATCGGATCTGCCACCTCACCCATAGCCCCGCTCAACACCCCCACACCTGAGAGGAACATCTCGTGCACCCCTGCCAGTGCTCAATGGATTCAAGATAAACGTGGCCGCACCTGAACAGCACTGTCGGACTGCTGGGGCACCGCCTGCACGCCGCTGTCCATGAGGCGCCGCTGCAGGTCGAACGACGTGTCCTTGAAGGGCCGCAGCTCCATGTGGCTAGCTGACATTGCATGGATCTCCTGAGCGTCCTTGTCAACGAAATTGATGTTTGGCCGCGCAAACGCCGCCCGTGGCCGCTCGAGTGTTATCTCGATCGGCTCCCGCAGCTGTGGCAGCTGCATGAGGTCAACCTCTGCCTCACTGCCAAGGCTCTGCCATGGCTTGATCTGCATGCAGCAGCCACGTGGAAAGGGGGAGGGAGGAGGGGATTTGCATAAGTGGGATGGTAGTGAAGACTGTCCGCAATGATTAATCTACTAGACAAAAGTAGAGTTATCCAATGACAACAAATACAGGCACGCTGACAGGCGCCCAGCTACCAGATGCATTCTGTAGCAATGGAGACAACAGTCCTTAGATTGCGTGCCAGTACTGTAGACGATCACATCGCCACTAGATAGCCCACCATGTGTGTACCAGGCCTAACTTGGAGCAGGCACGGCATGCGGGAAGTGATGTCAGCATTGTATGACCTGTGAGAATGCAAACCAACGAGACACAACACTGTGGCAGTTTGTGAAGGTCACGCTCTAGAATCTGGCAGAGCTGTTACCTTCAAGTCTCGTGCTGACATTGGTAAGGACCTCTCGGCCAACTGTCGGCGTGCGATACGCTCATCACGCAGCCTGCGTCTCTCCAATTCAGCTGCGACATGTCCAGAGACATCTGCAGCTGCCTTGCTGACAACTAGTTCAAAATTGTTGCCGTCTCCATAGACATCATCTGCGTTGACGCGTAAAAGCAACTCGTCGAGGTCTCCTTCGACAATTGCTGCTTTGTATGCATAGAAATCCGAGATAGCTCCTCGGAACTGAATGTCTCCAAGGATAACATCTTTCGACACTGCCGCAACAACTCCGTGCGCGACACCTTGACCAGCCACACGAGAGCATTTGACAAGGTCGAGCGTGGTAGAAGTCAGGAACAGGGAGACAATGCCATCAAGCGGAGCAGCTGATCCATCTGGGCTCTCCTTGAACAAGGCTGGTATTGGTCTGTCAGCTTCTGCAGCCTCGTCAAAGGGCTCTGCAAGGATTGCCTTGGCTGTCTTGACATCCATAACTTCTCTTTTCCGGCGGCCTTTGCTAAGACGCTCTGCTGCTTTGGTCGCAGGAGCAGCATTGCTCTCGGGCTGTGGCTGATTGTTGGATTGGTTCTCCTGATTGCAGTCAGCCACGTTTGGGGTCGTCGTATCCGAGTCAAGAGCCGCTTCTACGTTTGTGGAGTCAACCTCGAGAGCCTCAGCCAGTTGCTGTTGGCTTGCTCCCGCTTCAGTCGGTGGCTCCGCACTGGACAATTTCGCATCCGTCGCGGCACAGTCCTACACCAAGCAGTAGTATCTTAAATCTCGCACGCTAAATCCTGATGCGATAAGCTGTTGCAGTCATGCAAGTGCGCAGTAGGCGTTTCAGCCAGTGTGCCATATGTCACTGCTACTGACGCGCACCAATGCAGTCTCTGGACCGCTTTCATGGGTATCCTCCGCCATCGGATAGCTTCACTTCCTTCCAGCTGCCTGGTCAAAAAGAAGTGTCATGTAGGCTATTTTGCTTGTCGAGACAGCCTTGGAGGAAAAACCGCTTCATGCCAATTTGGTCTGGTCTGGTCTCTTTCAACGCTACCACGTCACTTACAAAAACACAAGGTTTATGCCTATTAACAACCAGAATAAGCTAGACCTAGCCGAGTACTCGAGTGGCCTTGATCAAGGGCAAGCCCGTGATATCAATATGCCGAGCTCTACGTCGATCGAAATAATAATGATTAAAAAAAATATTATTGGGATGTCATGTGTTCCATCTGAATCGAAAGATGGCGTCATGGGATTCGTTGAAGAATTGCCATGTTTTTCTGAAAGACAACTTGGAGGTATTTTGAGATGCGTGTAGCCACGTTGGACATGCGCCATAGCACTATCACTACGTCCCAAACACGGCATGCAAAGGCGATCCTCCAGCGTGAATGGAGATGTGCTCTCTTTCAAATACTCTGTCCAATAAAGAGTGATTATGATCTTTCAACACGTGTGGCATGTACATTGGTCGCCCATCGTCAGAACATCGCTGTGCTGAAAGGGTCAATGGGTGCTCGCAGGGCAAAGACGGCAGTCAGAAAAGCTACCGGAACCACAGGTGCAGCCTCTGCTGCATTCTTGAGCTTGGCTCCTGGGCACCGCGATTTCCCGCTCAGGGCGTGATGATGTCCACCTACGAGACGAACAGGTCTGCGGATGAATATTGCTGTGCAAGGCTACCCATTGCCGCTGCAGAGTCCATCTAGACAAGCTGGGGCACTGGATGCAGTTTGACGCCCATGTTGCCACAAAGCCCCGAACTGGTGTGGACATAATTGAAGTATTAGCGTTCGACCTTGACTTCGCTCCTGTGTCTATCTCACACTAGCATGTGTGGCCACAGCTACAGCACTCACACATCACGAACGGTGCAAGCTAATCCCTTGTGCTTACTTTGTGGCTCATGTGCGGGCCCCAGTCCATACCAACTGCCTCATAGACAGGGCCAAGGCATAGAGCGAAACCTCTGGAGCCTTCGGTCTCATGCCGACCAAACATGATGGCATACTGCTGCATGAAGCAATAAAGAGTCCATGCTTTCCAGGCTGCAATATACAGTACAGCTCAATATACGATCTAAATGCATGATGAAATCCTCGCAACTGCAATCTGCACCAATGTATCCCCGTCTCGTGATGAAGGCCCCATGATGGACTCAGGCAGGGCCTCAGGAAGCACATTTGAGCCAATGCTGGACCAGGTTCATCTGCCGTCACGCCCTCACTGCAGGCCACCCTAGTGCGGAGTGTAAAGCAGCTGTGTGGTCAGGCAGAGTGATGTAGTGGCATAAATGCAAACGTTGCAATGTTTCTGTAGACACTGCCATGAGGCAGGTGGGAATGGGACTCCACCTGACTCACCTGATTAGGTAGGACAGTGTGTGCAACTTGAGCAGATCCACAGGGCGCATGCAGTTCACTGCAGAGCCTGCATATCTCATCGCCAGCAACATGTGCACCCGCTATTGATAGATGACCAACTGCCTGTCTCCCTGTCTCTGTCTCTGCAACAGTGCCTGACCACGCAGTGTCGGCGCAGGCAGTGAAACAACATACCTACAACAATTAAAGCCATGAGCACATCTGTGGCAACGCCTTCAGCACAGATTTAATTTCGAAGTATTCACACGATCTGCTCGCACGTCTTGACACCCTGACACCGCTTGAGCGGGAACGCATGTTGACCTTGTGACACTGCTAATTTCATTGATCAACCTGGCATGCGGGCACTTGCTTTCGCAGGATCACAACGACCACAGCGCGGCACAGGGAAGTGTTGACATGGAACCTGCCTAGCTGTGCTGGATCGCATGGCGATGTTACTTCACAGCTGTGCGGAGATTGTGGCAATGAGGACACTGTCCGAGCCTGACGAGGCACTAATTGCAGCTGCAGCCATGCAATGATAACAAATAAACTGTCAGTCCCCCTGCACATTCATGTGTAAAGGCATGCCTTCCTTCATGAACTGGGGCGCACCAGGCCTTCCAGAAATGTCAACCAGTCATGCCTATAGGCCAGATGGCGTTGGATGTAACACGTGTACAACTCAGATCTCGATATTTGCGAGCCGGCTGCTGCGAAAGGTGTCTCTTGACTGTGTCTGCCTGGCTCCTGCCTTTCAAACTAAGCCTGAGGGGCAGCAGTCATGCGTGCCCCATCTGCCGGACATTGCTGCTAGTCGCCTCTGTTGCATGCTGTGCGATGCATGCTGTGAGATGTGTCCCCGGCTCTGCTTCAGCGGACCTTCAGCGGATAATAGTTTCAACTGGTCTGTATGGTTTGCAGTGTAGTGCGCTGCCGTGCCTACTTGACCCTGCCGTAGCTTTGCCGGGTGCTGTCGTCCACCTGGGCCTGGTCTGTTGAGCTACATGCATTGCTCCTGAATATCAATGTCGCGTAGACTGCACCACCATAAGTGTCCGCCAGTTACACCAAATTAACCTTTAAATCGTCCGTGCTGGAAACCAATGGCATGAATATGACCCTGTAAACGTAGCCCTCACAGCACTTGCTCGGATCCGATGTGCGTACACGACTCTGACAGCCCCGTGTGCTTCGCACAGTCGTCGTCTCTCGAAGCATCGCCTGGCTCTCTAGTCTTCTACGATGTAGTTGATTGCGATGTGGTGTCTCGGTGTAGCGTTCTCTCATGTATCGCTGAAGCCGGCGGGGAAGCCAGGCTGCCCGAAGCCGTGACGATCTCTGACTTCCGAATTTGGCTGACGGCTGTCCCTCCAGGTCCCAAGAACAAAGATCTCACACGATTATGTCTGCGCACAATGTGCGCTGCTGCAAAGGTACGTACAGGTGTTCCTCTTACCATGTAGAACCAGGCTGTTGGCATGTGTCCACCTCCTGGCTGTGCAAGTCCAACATGGACGTCCATGCTCTACTGTAGCCTTTATTTTCAGGTTGCAGATGCTATAGACGACCCACTCCTGGGTAGATGGATCCAGCTGATAGCAGAATACTTGTCACAGCGGCTCAGCCACAGGCTGAGGCAACTGGATGAGATGGACTATGGCCCTGACCGCGACGCAAGAGTCCTGAAAGCTATCGGCTGCTTCCTGGAGCTGCCAGATCACATCCTGTGCCAAGTTTACAAGGCAGTGGCCACAGAGCCATGGTCAGACCCGCCCACAGCTGGCCCTGAACTACACAAGATGCTAGCCCTGGTGCCGCGTTGTCTCCACACCAGCATGGTTGCAGCAGTGGTGCATCCCGACACAGCTGTGCGGGTGGCATTGTCCCCAAACTCCAACTCAATCCTCGATGCTTTCGCATCACTCCCGGCATCCCTGCAGCTGCGCTCATTGGAAGTCAGCGGTGAACCTAACTCGCGCTTGAGTAGATCGACACAGCAGCCCGCGCAGCTCGCCACGGTCTTGCGCCGCCACTCAGGGCTTTCCAGCCTGAGCCTCGGCGTCTTTTTCGACCGCTCGGCAACGCTCCAGATGCTCGCCCCAGCTCTGTCCACCCTCACAGCACTCCAGTCCCTGAGACTTGGGGCGAGAGATCCGCACGACCGCAACACTAAAGCACACGTTCCACATGAGCAGCACCCCTCTGAGGCGGAGATCCGGATGTTATTTCTGGAAGCGCATGATGACACTGCACTGATTTTTCCTGCCAAGCGCCGGCGCTGCGATCCAGACCAGCGTCAATACTGCCTCGCCTCCACGCTCTCTGCAGCTTCCGCCCTCACCTCCCTCCACATCTATGACGTCGCAGATGCCATCGGAGTCAACTCCACTCTCAAGCTCCCAATGCTTGTGGACCTGAGCATAGAAGTCCAGAGGTGCCAGCAAGCGACCAGGTTCCTGAGCCACCTGGACGCACCCCTCACCACCCTCACCCTTGCAGAAGCCACCTATTCCCGCAGCCCTGAGGTAATCTATGACATCGCGGCGTTCGTTCTGCAAATGTCTAGGTTCAAGCATGTGAGACGGCTGCGTGTGCCCGATGCATCTGCACGTACTTGGCCCGGCTGGGCGGTCGCCATGATGCTCCACAGCACTTGCCCCGAGCTGATGGCTCTGCAGCAGCTGCACACGCTTGACTTCCAGCCCGATGCCCACATGCTAGAGTTTGCCTCACAGAAGCTCTCCTCAGCCGCACCAGCTGTGAGATGCCTGTCGCTGCACGCCTTTGACTCGTCCGGCAACAGCCAGGACCAGTGGCGAGACGCCATTCAACGTCTGCGCCAGCTGCCGCTGCAGGAGCTGGCGCTGTCGCTGGACAGCGCAGGCCCGAGGCTCGCGGATCTGCTCCCGCTGACCTGCCTCACCAGCCTGCAACTAGATGGCTATGACCTCGCCTCCGAGGTCGGCTCTGCACCCAATGCTGCTGCCGACGACCTTGCGGCCTTCGGGAAGATGACGCAGCTGCGCTGGCTGCGTCTGGGCCGTGCCTGCAGAACGCCAGACATCTGTGGCTCCGCCGTCATGCGCCACCTGGCAGCGCTTCCACTCCTCACATCACTCATCATCGAGGACACAGGGGTGGACTGTGCCTTCGTTGAGGCCGTAATGGTCGTTGCTTCGCCTTGGCCTGCACTGCGTCGGCTCTCTGTGTCTGTAACGGACCCCCGGGGAGTTGTCGCTGACCTCGTCCACGCCGTGGGCAGCCTGCCATCCCTCAAGGAGCTTGACCTTCTCTTTCACCCAGACTACTGGTCTTCGCTCGATGTGGAGGGTCTCGAGTGTGACGATGACGATGACACAGACTGTGAGGAGGCAGCGAAGGCCCGCCTGCGCTGCCTTGCTCGTCAGATGGGCGTTAAACTCTCCTGCCGCTCAAAACACCGTCGCCGGCCTCCCCGTGGGGTGCTGTGAGAGGTGCGCTGCGCTGCGGCCACGCCCGTGGTGCCGGGTGTCGCTTGATCACCTGTCCGCCTTCCCTTCAGTCCCTGCGCAGCCATGCATTCGCGGCTGGCCACGGCAACGGATCAAGAGGCCCGGGATCTGCCGGTGTCGCGGCTGATGTGCGCCCCCGTGTGTTGCAGCGTCCGCGTGTGCTGCAATGTCTCCTTAAAGAAGAAAAAAATAACGCTGGTATCCTGGTCCGCCGGCATGCTGCCGGCGCCGTCGTTGCAGCACCCTACTCAGCGCTGACACCAGCTCCGGCTGCATGCACATTGTGTCCGTGGCTCACATCGCGTACTCCACTGTGTGTCCATGCGTAGTGCATGCTTTTTTTATTCAGGTCACATGCATGGTGTGTGCGTTGATGGCGCCCACAGGGATGCCGCATGGACCGGCGCGCCTGCTGATATTTCTCTGACGTGTGACAGTGGTCCCTCACATGCAGATATGAAACTGCAAAGATAAGGGGATGGTCCCGGGTAGCGCAGATGTATAGATGGCTGTGGCAGTGGCAGGCCGCAGGCTCGACACGCGTGGGTCTTGGCATGGGTTTGTATGTATGCATGCTGCTTTCAAACCTGTCTGTGGCAGTAGGTGGCATGGAGTGGTTTGTACATTGACTGACGTTCTGAGTAGCTGTTGCAAGAGATGTCGGTTCAGTGCTATGTCGCTTGTGAACACCGTTGAAGGCATGGGACACTGATGAGACAAGACTGCGGTGAATTGAATGGGAAAGCAGCACGACACAGCCTGCGGCGCCGTTAGATTAGCAGCTGTTGTGCTGCCCTGCTCGCACCTCTGTGCCGTGCGTAGCATAGGGCTGAACTCGGCTGACGAGGCCACTTGTCCATGCAGCTCAGGGCGTGACAAGCACGAAGGTGGCAAGGCAGGCAACACCATATAAACCAACCAAACACATTGCACCCGGTCACAGCCAGCAACAGCTGGACCAACACGCCCACACCGACACACACAAAACCACGCTGCTGATTGTGTCACAGCCCTTGAATATTTCCCCAAGCTGTCCATTGCAGTCAGAAATCAGGGTCACACTGGTGTTGGTCTTGATCATGGAGTCCAGAAACAGCACAGTGCTTGCACACATGAGTGTCGATCCTGTCACACACATCCTGATGTACACAGCTTCTCTGAAACAATCTGAACACCGCAAACATACCAACCGGCGTGACCTGTGGCAGTAGCATCTGAGTCGTTCTTTGTGACCCTCCAACGCCCTATGCAATTTTTTTGGCGCGGCAGATCAGGCAAAGGAGCAGCAGCCCCGAGACGGTGAGGCGCTTGATTCTACTTGGCGACAACTTTACTATCACGACTACCAGCTGGCCCACGTCCAGCCTGATCGATGATCCGAACACAGCTGCATGCATGTCTCCTTCCAGCTCGATGCCATGTGCACTACACCGCAGTGGCTGACGGTCAGCTACGCCACAGTACTCCCAAGGCAGTCAGTGCTGGGAGCTGTCAGTAGCAACTGGACCCTGTATTCGTAGCCCCGTACTGTTTGCCCGTTTCCGATGTGCGTCCGTGATTCTGATAGCCCGGTGTGCTTCACACCCTCGTCGCCTCCAGACACATCACCTGGATCGTTAGTATTCTATGATGTAGCTGACTGCGACGTGTTGTCGCGGTGTAGCGTTCTGTCGTGCATCGCCGAAGCCGGTGGGGAAGCGAGGCTGCCCGAGGCCGTGACGGTCTCGGACTTCAGAACCTGGCTCTCGGCTGTCCCGCCAGGCGCTCAGAACAGGGACCTGACAAAGTTGGACTTGAGCACCATGTGCACAGCCGCGAAGGTGCGTACAGGCATGCAGACGTCCACGAAGAATAACTGGCCGCGCGCTCGCTGGGCCGGTGTTCAGCTCCTGCCTGTGCCAGTGGACTGTGCCTTCATGTATGCATTTGCATGCAGGTTTCAGACGCTCTAGATGATCCACAGGTAGGTAGATGGGTCAAGCTCATTGCAGACTACCTCTCACAGCGGCTCCCTAGGGCACAAATCGAGGCCACTGATGGAGATGGACGCTGGTCCTGACCGCGATGCCATTATTCTTGAAGCTCTCAGTTGCTTCCTGGAGCTGCCAGATCACATCCAGAGCCGAGTTTACGTGGCAGCAGCCAGAGAAGTCCCATCCGCACAACCCAAAGCTGGCCCAGAACTGCACAACTTGCTAGCCCTCATGCCAAAGAGTCTCCACCCAAAAGTCGTTGCAGCAGTGATCAATCCCGACACAGCGCTGCAAGCAACATTATCTAAAAAGTCCATCCCGTTCCTTGATGCTCTCGCATTGATCCCGCCTTCTCCCCCACAGCTGCTCTCATTGGAGGTTTCATGGGAAGCCCGTGTTGGTTCAGTTTCAGATAAATCTGCACGGCGGCTTGCGCAGGACCTTGCTACAGCCTTGCGCCACCAGTCAGGACTTACCAGCCTCAGCCTCGGCGCCCTCTGCGACCGCACAGCAACACTGCAGCTGCTCGCCCCAGCCCTGTCCACCCTCACACTACTCCAGTCCTTAAAACTTGGGGCGAAAGATGAATCTGACCGCAGCACTGAGGAACCCTTGCCAGACGAGCAGCTCCCCTTTTATGCAGAGATTTGGATGTCAATGCTTGAACTGCATGATTATCTTGTCAGGGTTTCGTCAACGAAGCGACAATGTTGTGTTCCAGCACAGTTGCAGCACTGCCTCGCCTCGACGCTCTCGGCAGCCTCCGCCCTCACCTCCCTCCACATCTATGACGTCTCATTAAAGTCTCAGCAAGAGGTCGTAAGTATCTACTCCGCTCTGACGCTGCCGCAGCTCGTGAACCTGAGGATAGAAGTCCACAGGTGCCAGCAAGCGACCACCCTCCTCCGCCACCTGGACGCACCCCTCACCACCCTCACCCTTGCAGAAGCCACCTACTCGTGTATGCCTGAAGAAGGCACCTCTGACATCGTCGCACTCATTCATCAAGTGTCCAGATTCAAGCAGCTGAGACGGCTGCACGTGCCCAACGCGTTTGCACGGACTTGGCCCGGCTGGGCGCTCGCCGTGATCCTACACAGTTCGAGTCCCGAGCTGGCAGCTCTGCAGCAGCTGCACACACTTGAGTTCCGGCCCGATGCCCGCGTGCTGAAGCTCGCTGCCCAGCGGTTTTCCTCAGCAGCGCCATCCCTCCGGCGCATGTCCCTCCACGCCTTTGACACCTTCAGGACCGAGAAGGAAGAGTGGCCAGACATCATCCGAGGCCTGAGCCAGCTGCCGCTGCAGGAGCTGGCGTTGTCGCTTGACAGCGTAGGCCCGAGGCTTGCGGATCTGCTCCCGCTGACCTGCCTCACCGGCCTGCAACTAGATCTGTATCGCTTTGACCCGGAGAATGACTTCCACTCTACCGCTGTCAAGGACATCGCGGCCATTGGACAGATGACGCAGCTGCGCCTGCTGCACCTGTGCCGCCGCTGCTGCATCGCATACGAATCAAACGCCGCCTTCATGCGCCACCTCGCGGCGCTCCCGCACCTCACGTCACTCATCATCGAAGAAACGCCGGTGACTAATGCCCTGCGCGAGTCCGTCTCGGCAGCTGCGTCGCCGTGGCCTGCTCTACAGCGGCTCGCCGTGTTTGTGTCCTCCAAGGGAGGCAGCGACACGGAGGCGCTCATACGTGCCGTAGGGAGCCTGCCGTCCTTCAAGAAGCTGTCGTTGATCTTCAACGTGAGCTTCGGGTGTTCATTCAATTCACAAGGTCTCGAGGGCGGCACCGACGACGACCCGGAGGCACGCCTGCGCGCCACTGCCCGGCAAATGGGCATTGCAATCTCTGTCTCCCACGAGTCGTCATATCGCAACTTTCCTCCCTTCGTCGAGCTTTGACTGCGCTGTGGAGCGCCGCAGACACAGGCCTGGCCTCAGGCACAGCCGACCCTCCAGAGAGTGACTTGGGCACCGCCGCGGAGGCCTTGGCTCCGTGGGCGTCGGAGGTGATATGGACCGGGTGTGCTGCTGAGCCCCTGCCTTTTCTACCTCCTGGTTGCCGGCGGCCTGCCAGCATCGCCTGCCTGCGTGCCCCTCATCGTGTACATGCATGGCGCCCCTCATCGTGTACATGCATGACGCCCCTCATCGTGTACATGGGTTTTGAGCCAGGCCATCACGCTGCACTGTGCTGCCAGTGGGCGCCGGGACCAGCTCCGGATGCGGCTACACATGCATGGCGTCCGTAGAGCACGTAGCACACTACACTATGTGTTCGTCTGCAGTGCCTGGTGGTGTGGTGCAGATTACATGCGTGCGTCGTCTGGCTGTTGGTGGTGTCCACAGGGGTATTGCACGCACCAGAGTGCTTGCGGGCATGACTGTGTGACCTGTGACGGTGGTACCTCGCATGCAGATCTGAGACCACGAGGACGAGTCTCGGACTGACACAGATGTGATCGTGGCCATGGCAGAAGCACACGCAGCGGCCTCGAAAGGCTTCGGGGTCGTCATGGCTTTGTATGTATGTAAGCAGCAGCTCGCACTCGTCTGTGGCGGTAAGTGTGCATCAAGTAGTATGAATTGGATGATGATGCGCATAGCTGACAACGTTTGCGAGAGATCTGGTTTAGGGTTTGTGTTGCTGGGCTCAGACCGATCATGGCATGGGGCACATCGGTGCTACACGAATGAGGCAAGACTGCATCGATTTGAATGGAGAAGCAGCACTACAAAGTCTGCAGCACTGCCACGTCAGCAGCTGTATTGGTGCCCTGGTCGTACTGCTGTGCTATGTGTAGTCTGCAGCACAGATTTGACCCGGGTGTCCACGGCCACTGGCACATGCACGCAATGCGTCACAGTCCGTCATTTATTCCTGGCTGATCATTGCCGTCAGGAGCATGGGTCACGCTTGTGTGTGGGCTCGACCACTGAATCCCGTAACAGCACAATGTGTCTGGACACAATCCGGATTGTGTCTGGACACAAGGCCTCGTCTCTCACATACAATTCGCTCAACAGAACTTCTCAGACACCTGTTAACCGCGCACATGCTATCTGGCGCTGTATGTGGCAGCACCCCTTCCTGCTTCATGCTTCCCTTTGGCCGGCAACGGCCGGGATGCCAGCTTGGGCCGCTGCCGGCTTTTCATGGCTCTCGAAGCCCGTGTGGAACTCGAGATGATGCAAAGGAGCAGCAGCCCTGGAACCAAGTGGCTCTTGATGCTGTTCGGCGATGCCAACTCTGCGTTAATGACTGCCAGCTGGCCCAGGTATTGCCTGATCGATGACCCAACACAGCTGCATGCATGGCTCCTTCGATCTCGACTGTCAATTGCATATGCACTGCACCACAGTTGTGGACGATCAGTTACGCCAAAGTACACCTCAAGTACTCAGTGCTGGGAGCTGACAGCGTTGATGCGGCCCTGTACACGCAGTTCTATAGTAACTGGCCCGGATCCGATGTGCGTGCACGGTTTTGACAGCCCAGTGTGCTTCACACCTTCGCCGCCAAAATATGTGTCACCAGGCTGCTTAGTTTTCTACGACGTTGTTGATTGCAATGTAGTCTCCAGGTGCAGTGTTTTGTCGTGCATCGCCGAAGCTGGTGCGGAAGCGAGGTTGCCCGATGCGGTGACGGTCTCTGACTTCAGAACCTGGCTGGCGGCTGTCCTGCCACGTACAAAAAACAGGGATTCGACAAATTTGGATTTGCGCACCATGTGCACCATCCTGAAGGTGCGCACAGCTATTCCTCCTTGAAGACAGCCCGACTGATCGCGTGGTCGCTGTCTTGTGTTCAATTCCAGCCTGCGCAAGTCTCGCGTGATCATACGGGCATACCTGTGAGCATATTTGTTCAGGTCTCAGATGCTATAGATGACCCAAACATGGGCAGATGGATCGAGCTCATTGCAGACTACCTGTCGCAGATCTCTAGAGGCTCAGGCACAGGCTGGGGCCAGTTCAGGACATGAACGCTGGTCCTGACCGCGATGCTAAAATCTTGGAATCTATTAGCTGCTTTCTGGAGCTGCAAGATCACATCCAGCGCCAAGTTTACAGGGCAGTGGCCACAGAGGCATTGTCCGACATGCCCACAGCTGGCCCTGAATTGCATTATTTGCTGGCCCTCGTGCCAAGGGATCTCCACGCGAGGATCTTGTCAGCACCAAGGCATCCCGACACAGTCCTGCGAGCGATATTGCCCACAGATTCCATTCCATTCCTCGATGCTCTCGCTTTGCTCCCGACTTGCCCGCCGCAGCTGCTGTCATTGGAAGTTTCATTGGACGTCCACACTGGCCCCACTACCGTGACAGCTGCACAGCGGCTTGCGCAGCACCTCGCCACCGCCTTGCGCCAATATTCAGGGCTTACTAGCCCAAGCCTCGGCTCCCTTTGTAACCGAACAGCGACGCTGCAGCTGCTCGCCCCAGCCCTGTCCACCCTCGCAGCTCTCCAGTCCCTGAAACTTGGGGCGTGAGATCCAAACGAGTGCGGCACTGGAGAAGCATCGCAAGACGAGCAGCATCGCTTCTATGCCAGGATGCGGATGTCAATGCTCGAACTGCATGATTACCCAGCACTGGTTACATCAACAAAGCGGCACTGCTGTGTTCCAGCACAGTTGTAGCACTGCCTCGCCTCCACGCTCTCCCCAGCCTCCGCCGTCACCTCCCTCCACATCTATGATGTTTCCCTAACATTCCAGCAAGAGGTCATTAGAGCCTACTCCGCTTTCAAGCTACCACAGCTTGTGGACCTGAGCATAGAAGTCCAGAGGTGCCAGCAAGCGACTAGGTTCCTCCGCCACCTGGACCCCTCACCACCCTCACCCTTGCAGAAGCCACCTATTCATGCATGCCTGATGAAGGCGAATCTGAAATCGTGGCGCTCATCCTGGAAGTGTGCAGGTTGAAGCAGCTGAGGCGTCTCCACATGCCCAACCCTTTTCCACGTACTTGGCCTGGTTGGGCGCTGGCGATGATGCTCCAACATCTCGACCTCCGAGCTAATGGCTCTGCAGCAGCTGCACACGCTTGACTTCCGTCCTGATGCCCGCATCCTCAAGCTTGCTGCCCAACATCTGTCCTCGGCCATGCCAGCGCTGCGGCGCATGTCGCTCCATGCCTTTGACACCTTCAGGACCAAGAAGCAACAGTGGCCACACATTACTCAACAGCTATGCCAATTGCAGCTGCAGGAGCTGGCGCTGTCACTGGACAGCACAGGCCCGAGGCTTGCGGATCTGCTTCCGCTGACCTGCCTCACCGGCCTGGAATTAGATCTCCACCACTTGTTTCCGGAAGACGCCTTCTGCCAGTGCCGGGCTGCTGAAACTTCCAGCGACCTTGCGGCCCTTGGGAAGATGACGCAGTTGAGCAAGCTGCATCTGTGCCGAGGCTGCTGCAGCATGGCGGACGCCTCAAACCCAGCCTTCATGCGCCGCCTGGCGCCTCTTCCACTCCTCACGTCACTCATGGTCAAAGACACGCCGATGACCAATGCCCTGCTTGCAGCCGTCGTGGAAATTGCGTCGCCGTGGCCTGCTCTGCAGCGGCTCGCCGTGTTTGTGGCCTCCCGGCAAGGCAGCGAGACGGAGGATCTCGTCCGTGCCATCGGAGGCCTGCCATCCCTGAAGCAGCTCTCCTTGCTCTTAAACCAGGACTTTGGGAGGGGAGCTGATTCAGAAGATCTCGCGTGTGGTGCCGAGGATGACGCGGAAGTTGGGGATGCTGCGGAGGCGCGATTGCGCTGCATCGCCGGGGAGATGGGCTTTGCAATCTCTATCTCTCACCAGACGGCAGACCGCAGCTTTCCTCCCCTTGTAGAGCTCTGAATGATGTGTGTAGTGCTGCAGCCACACGCCTGGCCTCAAGCACAGCCTCTCCACCTCGACATGTTTCGTTCAATACCTGCCTGGGCACCGCTGCGGAGACCTCGGCTCTTTTGGCGTCAGAGATGATGCGCGTCGGGGTGTGCTGCCAGTTCCTCGCCCTGTCTGCCAGGGCCGCCTGCCGTCCCTCTGCCAGAAGCGCATGTCGTCGTCATTACATCCTGTGCCCATGGTGTGAGCCAGACCATGCTCTGCATCCTGCTGGACGCAGAGACCAGGACCGCCTGCACATTCTTGTTGTGCTGGAAACACGAGGTGCATCTCGCCCAAGGCCTCAGTTTCAGACACGGCCGTGTGCCTGTCTCGCCGCCAACATGCATGCATGGCGTCCACACGGGTGCTGCTCGGACCAGTGTGGCCAAGGGCATGTATGTTGGGCCTGTCACGGCCGCGGTGGTCCATCGCATGCAGACTGTGGACTGCTGAGCAGTGATCAACGCCCTGGCGAGCTCAGGTGCACATGTGGCCGAGGCGGCAGCGACCGGCAGAAGCGGCAGCCTCAGGCCGCTCTACAGTGTTGTGGTTGTACGCATGCATGCTACATATGCCCGTGCGTTGCTGTAATTGTACACTGCTTGGGATACACTGCACGCGGTCCTGCGCGTAGCTGCTGCGTAGGTCCTGGATCCGGGGTTCTATTGACCTGTCAGGCCGATACGGAGGCGAGGCTGCATCGATGTGAACAGGGCACTCAGTGGGGCCACCGAGCCTACAACCGCGGAATTGAAGCAGCTGCATTGTTTCCCTGGTGGCACTTCTGTGCTGTGTGCAGCGTGGTGCACAGGCTCGACACGTGCACACGAGGCCAAGTATGCCACACTCTGTCACGGGTCACCAAGCAGGCCTCTGTTTTTGTAATGATCACCATATAAAATGTCCAGAGGCAGAACGAGCCCCGCAGGGGCGGGACATGAACATTGTGTTGTGCTATTTTGGTGTTGCCATCAATATGTGGCGAAACTCATGTCACACTGCCACTTGGCTTCACTCACTGAGCACATGGAAAACAGCTCGCTGCTCAATGGCTACCGTATCCCTATCATATCTCCTGTTTTACAATACTTCTCACACAACGTCCAAATAGACAGCATGCAACCTGACGTGGTTCTTGACTGCAAAATTTGGTTCGTGGCAGCTACTGCAAGGATCTGCCGTCCATGGCAACTGGGCATGCGGCATATCCTAGCCACTGGCATGCATGATAAGCACGTGTCCACCAAACCTCCTCGAGGCATTATTTCGCTATTCATATCTTCTCGAAAGGCAGATTATGAAGGGTAGCACATTATTGGAACAGCAGAGGCCATGCAAGAGCCATAGTCGAAAGAAAGACGGCAGTTGTTGCGTTTTAGCAATGTATCATGCACGGGGCCGCCACAGACTGCGCCGCGTGCTGTGCAAAGCACGGCTCCAGCTGCACAAGCACATGCAAATCCGCCTGCATGGCAGGGCTAGCCCGAGCATTGCCCCGCGAGCCTGTGCCGTGTGCCACAGTGCTCGCCACGCCCCGGCAAGCCTCACACCCCCTCCCCGACGCCCCAGAGCTGCGGAAAACATCCAATCCCATACACACAGCAGAGATTGAAGGCACTCCAATGCGGTCGAGGCTGTGCAAGAGGGTCCCCACTGGCAGCAGTGCAACACATGCCACAGCCACACATGAAGCCTCCGCTTCACCGCAACTCAATTTGCTCACGGTTTGATGGACGTGGCACACTAATGCTCACTGATGCGCGCAAGAGCGGGGGATGCTACAGAGTTGGAACTTGGAGCAGGCCCGGCTCACAGGAGCAGGTCGGCGAGCAGTCCTGCCCCTACAGCCGCCACGGTCGCTAGGGTGGGCTGCGAGGCGAAGGGGCCGAGGGGGCCGGCGCCGCTGGAGTCTGCGGGCGGCTGAACGGGTGCCGGCGCGGGCGCCGCCTCCGGCGCGGCCACCTCCACGGCCGCCGGCTCGGCGCCGCCGGGTGCCGCGGGCGCCCCCAAGCGCACCTCCTGAACAGCAGCAGCCAGCGGGTTAGAGTCTGCATTCACAGCGCGACAGCCGAGCCATGCACGGATGCGAGACCAGTAGCCCCGGCGCATACCGCGCTGCAGGGCAGCGTTGGGTCGCTCTGCAGCATTTGCAGGGCTGCCACCCAGAAATTAGACCTCCAAACTCAGAATTGTTACATATGAGCAGGCCCGATGACCCAACACTGCTGCAGGGGCAGCTACTACCACCTTCACAGCCACACAGACCACTGCACAGCAGAGATGTCGTCCAGACACATGACACCCCAGAGCACTCTACACTCTTCAGCACATGATGGGTCCATGGGTCCAATGGGTTGAGGACGGATTAAAAGCTACCCCGTCTGTTTCAGGAGGTCGTGGGTTCGATTCTGCGTGCGCTTTGGGGAATCGAAACGGCCGCACGTGACCACCTCGCTTAGCACAGGAGGAGGCCCTGTGAGTTGCGTACGGTCGTCTGAGGGGGGTTTCCAGGTGGTTTACCCCTTCGGCATATGTGGTCCCGTTCATTCGGAGTTGTCAATGTCCAATAGGATACGGCTCAGTAAATTTAGTTTTACTTTACTTTACATGCACAATGCGATGCAGGCCAATAAATACGCACATCAGCGCGAGGGGAGGCAACTGGAAACGCACAATCGGTGTGGAGCAGGGAACTCCGTCTGGTGCCGTCACCGCGGCGCCCTCCGCGCATGTCACGGTCAGCACCGCGGCTCCCCGCACACCCCCCGCGCCACGCACGCACACGTCCGCGTAGTTATCCCCGTCCGCGTCCGCCTGGCCGATGATCTCATCGCCCGCGTCGGAATCGAGCGTGAAGAGCTCGTTCGCGCGGGCGGCGCTGGGGTCGGCGCCGAGGGGCACGAGGGCACCGGCGGCATCGCGGTCGCGCACCCCGGAGGAGAAGATGAGGCGGATGGCGTAGGTGGCGCCGGGGAAGCTGGCGGCGCAGCCGTTCTCGTCGTCGTCGGCGGTGTTGCCGTCGGCGGAGAGGTCGAGGACCGCGGAATCGACGAGGGTCTGGTTCCGCGCGACGGCGATGCTCGCGGCCGGGGCGTCGAGGTTCGCAGAGAAACTGCACAAGGCAAAACTCCGAGTGCAGGCGGGTGGGTAGTGGGCTGCATGGGGGTTGATTGTGGTGTGGGGGGCGGCGATTGGGCCCCAATCATTGGGGCCGGCGTGCAACGTATGGGTGGTATAAGTTGGGTGGGCTAGGTGAAGGGGGGTATATCTGGGGCGTGCGGGCTGGGGAGCGGGGTGCTGGATAGTGGTCTGGCTTGGCAGTGGGCCGCCTTCCCGCCCATGGCGTGTGACGAATGTTTGGATGTGTGGTGGATGTAATGGCATAGCAGGATTCGTGGACTCCTTCGACTGGTGAGGAGGACGTGATGGTGGAAGAAAAGAAGGAGAGAAGGCGAGGTGATGCTGCACCATACGTGCCGTAGTGGTTGGGTCAAGTGGCCTAGGCTTGCAGGAGCTTGCAGGAGGATGGGGCTTGTAACAGTGGGAAAAGACACAGGACTGGAACTGATGAGGCAGTGAGTGAGTTGCTAATTGATGGGTACTCATCTAATATACTTGTCTTCATGGGCGCGCTGGTGAGCAAGTCCTGGACACAGGGGATGACACCATGCAGCTGGTAACCTCTGCGAGCTGAGCAGCTTAGTGCACAATTACGCAATCGCGCGAACATGACGCATTTCAGGATGGCAAGCACTACAGACTGCACTACGTCTAAGACCACATAATCGGCGTGCTGTCTAGGCTCGACTGGCGTGACGCACTTGTGATCTTTCTCCAGAGCCACTCTGGAACCATTCACCGTGACCGACACGCTCCGGATCTCTACTTCCATCGGCACGGATGCGTTAGCAGGCTGAAATTGGCCCAGCAGCAGCACCGTCTGCCTCTCGTTGTCTTCGTTTGCTGGGTCGAGCGTCGCGCATGCGGGCTCCACTGTTTCTTCGCCGATCTTCACCAGAAAGCTCTCGGTGGAGGGATCATCCGCGAGAGGGTGTGAAAACGTCACTGGAAGTGCGTCATTAGTTCCCTCACAGAAGGGGAGTTGGATCCCTAGCACTGCGAGCTGGGCAGAGAGGACAGAGGGAGGGCCTTCACGAGCGGCAGCAGGCTGGGCGACCATGCCCGCATCCGCCCTGCAGGTGGGCACCAGCGCAGCCAAGGCGCTTAAGAAGGCGATAATCATTGTCTTCTTCTGCAGCTAGATCCCGTGGATGGGGAGAGGTATCTGCGTTGCAAGCAGCACGACACAAACACGCGTGCCCTATTGTGCAGAGTTATCTACTTGATCAGGCGCAGTCTTGGCCCCACTTGAGCTGTAAATAAAGCAGATAAATACGAGTCTGGGACAGCTGGAGCATCGCTGACCTGGAGAACACACAGGCAATTGACAGTATCCCGAAGTTTGCTGCAGTACTTGCTTCCCTTTCTGCAGCACAGCTGCATGGCAACGCGGCTCAACGCTCTAGCACTAACGTGCACCAATGTGAGTTTGAAAGTGTATTAACGTACGTACTGCGCCTGTGCACGGCGTTCATCGCCAAGCTCCGTCATCTGTTGGCATGGCCATCGCGGATCTCGCGATACGTCATGCACCGTATGATGCCTCAGCATCGCCCCGTAACCTTCGCCGTCTGAAAGACACGGTACAGGATTGCAAGTGAGACCATTCCCTCCGTCGCAGCGGTATATACATCGCCTAGCCATGCGGATCTCTTTGATTTCTGGTCTGACTACCACCGCCACGTGTACCGACAGAGTAGTCAATAGCGATACGCCCCATCCGTGATCACATCGATGATAATCTTCGTAGGCAGTCGGGTGGTAGCTCCGGCCCGCGCTATGCTTCACACAGTCATGTGCTGCGGCTGTAGCCTCACGGCCCATATTGCACGTCGTGGTACTACCAGGACACATGCAGTATACGTGTTGTCATTCTGAGTTCGGTATTCGATCCCAAAGACCGGCTTCGATTCAAGTGACACGTCTAGCTTGCCCGTACCTCAACACTCCAGACCTCTGCATGTAGCCAGAACTGGCTCGGTCGCGATTGGGCTTATGCCACACGAAATATTGTTCGATTCGACATTGTACCACCTACCACGACAGGTGCGGCCTATCTCGAGATACTGTGATGCCGATGCGATACCACGATGCGACACACCCACTGGGCCCAACGAAGAAATTGGTGACAACATTTGACGCCAGGATTTGATGATACGTCTTGGTAATTGCATCTGCGGCACAGGATGCCACACGCCGGCTCTCTGCAGTATATACGCTGTGTTGCTCTTAGGTGTTCAGACTCGAGTTCGTTCTGCTCGATCGGTGTTGTTTCATTGCACAGACTCCGGTTGTCATGATCAAAAACATGCCCTCCAGCGACGCAACCCAAGACCTGAATGCCAACCGTTCCATACAGTTTCATAATTCAGCATGTGCTGGCGGCCGTAATGCAGCCGTACATCCCACAGCCATCTGCACGTATGCCTTGCTCGACTTGCCTCCACCTGCACCTAGAATGCTTCTACACACCTCCTTTGTAGTCAATCTGCATGCTTCTGAAGGTCAGTCCGTCCATGCTACCGAGCTTCAGATCGTGTGTCCATGATAGCAAAGTGCATGCTGAAGACCTGGTCCTGACACTAACCACCTCGGGAATCATTAGAATCGGCACCATGGGCACCACAGCACCACAGTCTGCCAGGGAGAACTCATATGCTGTGGTGCCCGTAACAATGGCCTCTGCTATCCTATGCTCTGCTCTCCTACCAAGCAGGAAAAAAGGGCTCTGGGGAGATCACTCCGACATCATATGCTGATATGCTGTGGTGCCCAGAACATGTCAAGCCATACTTGTGCCACAGCCACCTCATATGCCCATGGCAAGTATGACTTGCATGCGTCTGTGCACAAGTGCTGCATCAGTCCTTCAACCGCAGAGCACACACTTGCTGTAGAAAGAAAAAAAGAAGAAAAAAAAGAAGACAGGCAGGCGTGATGCAGCCGGCACGGTCACCCGTGCACGAACAACTGAGCCCTTCACCAGAGCACATGCCCACGCACTGTGTCCTTTGAACCGCTCTTAGCTGCAATCTGGTTGGACTCCTCCTCGGAACCCGCGCCTGCCGCGATGCTGTGTCCGCTCTCAGTGCAGTACATCAACATGCCTCCGTTTTCTCCATACTCCTGATCCACAACGGCTTCACCACGGCCCGGATCATCACTTCCTTGAGCCTCGAGCATGCGGCCGAAGAGGGCCTCCAAACGGGTCTGTTCACAACACACGAATTCCGCGAACAGGCTTCCACACAGCCGCACTACACGAGCAGCAGTGCCACAGACACGCACTACTGAACCTGCCAGGGCTGGGCCTTGCACCAAAGTGCAGTCCTGTGTCCCGTGACTTTGCAGGCCCTGACCTTCCACTTACATCAGCAGTTCTGCAGGGAAACAGACAGCAGCCGCGTGGCCCACTGCACAAATGCGCCCTGCTTGCTTCTTTCGCGGTGCTGCCTGCCTGCCACCTCCATCCGTGTAACACTGCACGAATGTGCCCTTGCGCTCATGCCCTACACGTTGTACCTGCCGCTTCGGATGGTCACACGCTTACGGATATAGTTTACGCAAACACCAGTACTTCCATATCACCAAATGTCACGACGCCGCAGCAATCAACCAGCGCGCACGTCGTGGCGCCGGTGCAAGCACTGCCACATGCGCATTTATAGTTAGTCCTGCAAACGCACGAAAATGACAGAAAAGTGACGGGCCATAGACCAACACAGCAAAACATCCTTCTCCATATCGACAGCCACACACATGGCCACACTACAGCATACACACGTAGGTGTGTTCTACGGCCAAGGCAGCCCCGCAGTTTGGGGCACCACAAACGTGATCGGACCAGACATACGGCCATTGAAGGCATCAACTCAGAGGCGACAGCGTGTGACAATTCTGTAGAACGCAAGGGCTGTGTGTAACTAGTCTACGTGCCTGTAACACTGCTGCGCCGCCCGCAACAGGCCTCAACATGCATGCATGCACTGTGTGTACGATTGTAGTCACAAAGGACAGAGGCCATGCACGCAACCTCAGTTAGTACATGCACGCAACCGCTTCTCGGAATCCACTCGCACGTCCGCTCACTCATGCATGGCACTACGCCGGGCATGAGCCCCGCACGGAGCACATATACGTTATATAAGCATTCCCTTTGCTGTGTGTTACGGTATGTATGTAGGTATCATCACACGAGATCTCATATATCATACCACACTATGCAGTATACGTATATCCATCTCAGTATCTGGCTGTCACAACTATCACTCTGACTTTGCCTTGTTGGTGTCCGATCTGCATCCGCGAGAGGGTGTGAAAACGTCACTGGAAGTGCGTCATTAGTTCCCTCACAGAAGGGGAGTTGGATCCCTAGCACTGCGAGCTGGGCAGAGAGGACCGATGGAGCGGCAGCAGGCTGGGCGACCATGCCCGCATCCGCCCTGCAGGTGGGCACCAGCGCGGCCAAGGCGCTTAAGAAGGCGATAATCATTGTCTTCTTCTGCAGCTAGATCCCGTGGATGGGGAGAGGTATCTGCGTTGCAAGCAGCACGCCACAAACACGCGTGCCTTATTGTGCAGAGTTACCTACTTGATCAGGCGCATTCTTGGCCCCAATTGAGCTGTAAATCAAGCAGATAAATACGAGTCTGGGACAGCTGGAGCATCGCTGACCTGGCGAACACACAGGCAATTGACAGTGTCCCGAAGTTTGCTGCAGTACTTTTCTTTCTGGAGCACAGCTGCATGGCCACGCGGCTCAACGCTCGTGCGCTACTGTGCACCATTGTGAGTTTGAAAGTGTATTAACGTACGTACTGCGCCTGTGCACGGCGTTCATCGCCAAGCTCCGTCATGCCCATCGCGGCTCTCGCGATACGTCATGCGGTCAGCACATGCACAAACCGGCACTTCATGCACAATGCCATATAAACATATCAAAACATGAGAGAGAGGCCTGACCGAGCCATGCACAGCGCATAGGGAGCAGTTTTGTGGCAATGCATGGGCTACGATGCCCTAGCAGGCGAGCAAATCAAGTAAATGAAAGACGTGACGAACGGCATAGTGAAATAGAGGGTGTCTCCAGTGGCCGACAGAATGCCCGCACGCTGTAAATGGTGGAGTACAGGCTCTTGCACAGCCGAGTGACCGGCCTAGTGATACAGGCACTCGAGCAACCTGTGGCACACCGCACTCAATTCCGACTGCAACAGCTATCTGCAAACTATATTTATAGACTTTACGCCGTGCTGGCGGGGGGCGTGCACGCCAGCGACGCTACGTTGCAGGTACGGAGACGTGTACCGGCGAGCTCGAGTCAGGTGATGTCTTGGTGTGTCAGCTACATGTCCCCAAAGAATCAAGGCCATAACTGTTGCAGTGAACCTAGAGGTGCAGCCACAGTGTTCTCCTGTCATGGGGGGTGGGGGCTGCAGAGTCAGCCACACGACCACCACAGCAAAAAAGCTGAATAGTGCGATCACCAGCTCCACTCCGGAATTGCTCACACAGCATGCACATTTGGTTATCAAGGACGTGAACTGGGTTATCCGTATTGAATTCTGCTTAGCGGTTTCAGTGACGTGCAGTGTTTTCGAAATTTGAAAGTGTCCATTTCTGTGAAAGCTGACCGCATGTACCGCATGATGGTGCAGGATTGCGAGTTAGACCATTCCCTCCGTCGCAGCGGTACATACATCGCCTGGCCATGCGGATTCCTGGCCTGACTACCACCGCCACGTGTATCGACAGAGTAGTCAATAGCGATACGCCCTGTCCGTGATCACATCGATGATAATCTTCGTAGGCCGTCAGGTGGTAGCTCCGGCCCGCGCTCTGCTTCGCTCAGTCATGTACATCTGCTGCTGCTGCTGCTGTAGCCTACCAGCCGGTAGAGCACTACGTGATACTTTCAGGATACGTGCAGTGTACTTGTTGTCATTTTGAGTTCGGAGAATGCTCCCGAAGGCCGGCTTCGGCTCAAGGTATACGTGACGTATAATACGTCTCGCTTGCCCACGCCTCGAGGCCTCTCCTGCTTTCCAGCTGCTTTGCAGCACTCTAGACCTCTGCATGCCAGACCTCGCTCGGTCGCGATTGGGCGTATGCCAAGCCAAGGGGTGATCGAATGAATACCAGACCACGACAGGTGCTGTCTGCTTCAATGCAACACCTCCACTAGGGCCAATGCAGCACACAGTGAGACTAGGTGTGACGTCACAATTTCTTTCTACGTCTTGGGAGCTGCACCTGCGGCATAGGACGCCATGGTTTGCCCGCAATGCCACTGCGAAGAACGATGGCAGGCACCCAGTCTCGAGTTGTGTGACATATGCCGGCTCTCTGCAGAATACACGCCGTGTTGTTGTTTTGATTTTTGACTCGGGTTCACTGTGCTCAATCGGTGACGCTGCATTACACAGACTGTGATGGTCAACAGCAAGCCCTCCCAGCGGCGCAACATGTTCTCGTGCACGAGATCTCGGCGCCGACCATCCGATACACTGTACTGGCAGTGGCATGATTCAGCATGAGCTGGCAGCCATGAGGCACACGAACATCCCACAGCCATGTGCACATACGCCACGCTCGTCTTGCCTCCACTTTCACCTTCTACACACCTCCTTTGCGGTCAATTTGCGTGCTTCTGGAGGTCAGTGCGGGCATGCTGCCGAGCTGCAGCGTGTGTTTTCATGGAAGCAATTCAGGGGGCATGCTGACGACCTGGTCCTGGAACTAAGATCCTCAGGAAATGTTGGGATCTGCACCGTCAGCGTGCCATGATGACCACTGCCGACCAGGTAAGATGCACACGCCTTCCCTGAAGTCAGGCAGGGTGGGTGGTGCATGATCACACCAGAGATTAAACGATCATACCACACGATACAGTGCATCCACCTGAGCATTGACAACTCAGACAGTTGGAACCGTCGCAGATGCACGGAACCGAACCAGGTAATCAAGCTGCATATGCATGCTGCCGTGATAGCAAGGCTAGATACCCATAGCTATCGATCGTGCTGCTCACAAGAGTAACCCATGTCACCAGGATTCAAGTTTCCCTGCCTCGCATGCCAATGCGCTTTTTCCTTTTGCGAAGACCACATGTTGTGACTATTCCCCGTGGTGCCCATGCCCGTGCGGCAGGCCGCGACCGCTGTGTTTTAACGTACAAAACCCCGCCAAACTCCCACATACACATCTTCAAGCCTGCGAGCCGCGAACAACCAGGGCGCCAGCGCTGGCCCAAATATCATCCCTCACATGGCCAAGGCGTGCCATGGGCACAACGTTGTGTCCAGCAGCGTTTTCATGCTCTTGATGAACTCTCCCAGCGACACAGCCCAAGGCCGACTGATTGCCGACCACCATTGACAACAGCGTGATCAACAGCGTGCGCTCCACAGCCACATGCACACGCGCAACGCTCGACCTGACTCCACTGTAACCCTCTACACGCCTTCTCCTTTGTGGCCGATCTGCATGCTTCTGGACGTCAGTCCATGCATGCTACCAAGCTGCAGCGTGCATGTCCCATGGACGCAACGTGCATGCAAACAACCTGGTCTTGGCATTGCCCACCTCGGGCAACGTTGGGATCAGCATCTTCAGCGTGACATGAGCACCACCGCCGACCTGCTATAAGTGATATAGGCGTAGCAAGTATGAACCGCATGCAATTCTGCACAAGTACCGCATCGGCCTGCGCTGCCATGCACGCAACTAACTCTATAGAAATCTACAGAAGTCCGGCGACGGTGACGCACCACGCCGGCGCCATGCATGGAAGGCTGAGCCCTCCACCAGAGCCTATGCCCATGCGCTCCGCCAGTGAAATCGTGACGAGAATTCGTTATACCCCACCTTGAGACCTACTTCTGCTGCAATGCGTTGTACTCGGAGCCATAAAGGGGTGGGCACGGTCACGTCTCGGTCCCCATCATACTCGTCAAACGGACAAAAGTCATGCTCATCTGACCAGAGCATCAGCTCCTTTACGGCCGGGAACGCTGCCACTGCTCTGGCGATGGCTTCCGCCTGGTCCTTGGCAGCGCACATCTCCAGCCACTCCAGAGCAGCCCACTCCGCTCCCGGCGCACTCTGCACAAACGCAGCCTGGAACCCGTCGCTGAAATCGTTCGGCTGAAGCTTTAGCTCGGTGAGGGCCGGCAGCACTCCTAGGCATCGTACGCTGTCGGTCTGCAGTGCCAGCGGCACCGAAAAGCCATGAATGTAGAGGCTCTGCAGCCGCTGCATGCCCGCCAGAGCCTCGCAGTCCCGTGGGCGCCGCAGGCAACTCTCCCATTTCTTGATACACAGGCGCGTGAGCTGCGTCAGCGGCTGAAGAGCCGCAATGCCCGGAAGTGTGGGGCATGCGATCATGCAGTCGAAAGACAAGTGCAGGTGCTGCAGTGGCAAGCTGCTCAGGCTTGACAGGAGCTCCTGGAAAGCCTCGGCAGTGTCGTGCCGCGGGGAGTAGCGGCAATACACCATCAGCCGCTGCAGCTCGGCCTCACTGGCAGCCAGCTGCCGCATCACACGCACTGCAGCTGGGAGCTCCCCTTCAAACCTGAGCTCTTGGAGACAAGACAGACACGCCAGAGCGGCAGGGGCCCCAGCGAGCAGTTCGTCCGTCAAATGAGCTTCAGCAGTAGCATATTCCGAGCACATGCCTAGCTCGATGTTGAGGCTTCTGAGGTGCACAAACCTCTGCAGGCCGCTCCACAGCTGCTGAGCTAGAGGCAGTCTGTGTCGACTCCACTTCTCCGGCTGGAAGTCATGATGACAGCAGGAGATAGAGAGGGCATCAAGAGGGGCGGTGAGCTGGTTGAGGAGGGCGATGGAAATGTCGTGGAACGCGCTTTGCACCCGCAGCTGCTTGAGGCAAGGCAGGCTCAGCGGCTGCGCCACTATGCAAAACCTATCCTTGCTGCGATCCACAACCTTGAGGGAGGTGAGCGCTGTGACGGTAGAGAGCATCTCAGCTAGGCAGTGGTGCGGTGCTTCTTCACTTGTGCTGCCGTCTGCGCTGCCAGAAAGGCATGGGCCCCGCACTTCTGTGGATGGCAACGCAATGCTCATCGAGAACTCCTGTAGACGTGACAGTGGCTGCAGCGCAGCCTTCAGTAGTGGAAGGGCCTTGCGAGGGATCCATGAGATGTCCTCTGCCCCAAGATGCAGGGCCTTCAGGGCAGTGAGGGTGGCGATGGCTGGAGCGACGGCCTGCATCGAGACGTGATCGCAAAAGGGCATCAGGGTCAGGCTGCTGAGGCCGGAATGATGGCGCAGCGCGGAGGCGAGCGCGGTTGCTTTTTCATGCCTGGACGTGGCTCTCTCAAGGATATACTCGCGGGACATGGTGTTACGGGTCGGACAATTATCCAGAGAGAGGATTAAGGATAGCAGCGGAGGGCGTGACTTTGGCAGGCTGCCAAGCGCTCTCAGAAAGGGCAAGGTTTGCGTGGTTTCACCAACACTGAGACTTGTGTCGGGGCGGCCTGTAATCTTCATTGAGACCGTAGCAGCGTGGTGGTGGGCAGGCAGCAGGTCCAGCAGTACTGCCAGGATATCTCGGTCATCCTCTAATAGTATATCTGAACAGTGATCATGAAAATATCTAAATTGCACAGTATTCTTGAGGGTCATCGCCTCGATCACCCGTTGTTGCAGGTGATCTGGCAGCTTTGAGAAGCCTGCTGATATTTCTTCCGGCAGTTCGCGCCCCCCCCGGTGGTGGTGGGCCAAGGCTTGCTCAAGAAAGATGCCTACTGTGACGTCAAGCCAGTCACAAAAGCAGTGATCGTCCAGAGCATCAGCAGCCTGCACACATCCTGCTCGATCAGCTTTGCTATGCTACGTACAGGCGTTGATCACGAGACTGAAGCCGCTAATGCAGCCTACTGAAAAGCATTACAAGCAACGTATCATGACATGATCACGAGCTATCTCTGAGAGTAGTAGTCGCGGCTGGCCACGGACGCTGTGTATGACGTCGAATGTGCGGCGCTGATGAGACGACAGCCCACCTTTAGCACGGTGCATGCGTGAGCCATGTCCTTGCAATCTGAGATGATTTCAGCATTCCTGATCGTGCTGCTCCATATCTTGAACTCTGCCAACGTCACGAAGTCGGGCAGCCTCACGCTTTCACTACCGCTCGCTTCCGCAATGGACGACAAAACGCCAGATCGAGACACGACGCCGGACGGAATGGCATCAAACAGAAACAGCTGTCCTGCGTAGCTTTGATCAGGTGCTGAGCGCGTCAAACACACTGGGCCGTCGATGTCGGACATGATGCGCTAGCAAGATGCTGCCGCAATTCTGAGTGATACCCACAACGCAAAAAGCAATCTACGTACTACGTTAGCACGGCTTTGTGCGTTGTGGGACCGGATCCAGCCACAGCACAGACGTCTGTCCCGCTTCAATTCAAAACACTCTCGCGTGGCTACCAGGAACATCACCAGTCTTGAGCAGCTTTCCACCTGACTGCAGCGACGTCGGACTTACGGTCTACTCCTGTCATTGTGATCTTGTCCCAAGCAGTAGCTCTGGCCTTGAACCATGCGGAGCCGCTGTGTGTGGCACACAGATATAGTACAGAGTTCTTTGTACACCTTGTTCGCAGCTGCGCAGTTCTCGCGTGTCGTAAGTTGAAGCCTCAATCGATGGAGGTCGTGAGCGGACATGGACAAGGCAGCATCAGGGCAGCAGCATGAATCCTCCCAAGAGGATCTGTCCCACACTTACTGTCTCCATGTCGCGTTTCCGTACCTGCCTTACCTCTGGCCGCTGCACACGAAGCATGGCCTAGCGCGTGCTGAGCCTCGTCACAAGGAACCAGCTGAGCAGGCCAAACGACAGAGGCCCGAGGCGCAGCTGCGCCATGCATGCGCTGCTCTCCTGTAGATACGACATCGACTGCCAGACATACTACCGGCCTACGACATTGATTCTAGTGTTGTATTTGTGTGTCGAGGTACAGATACATGATGCCATTGGCGAGACACTGCTGGCCATCGACACCACTGGCGCACGCCACTGAGTGCTGGCAGCGTCCCCACACATGGGTGCACTCAAAGCAGCACCTTCACACACATGTACAGAATCACCCACTCACGACTACATCACCCTCCCCAAACTGCAGCACCGCCCCGGCAAACCTCAGCACATGCGTGGCAAACCAAACACCAGAATCAATTGCCGCCCGGCCTCTGCCGCAAGAGCTTCGGACTTTACTTGTAACACTCTTCTCCCTTTTGTTACAGCCCTCTGAACTGTCCCTCTGAGCCTAACTGTTCCAATTTACATATCAAAAAGGCTAGTTGGTCTAAGCTCCAGCCCCACTGCGCAGGCCCCCTGGAACCCCCCCGAGTACACCCCTCGGCGATCCTCTAGGAAGGCCGCTTCTCTCAGTGCCGCTGTGTATGGAGTAAAAGGGCAGGCGCTTCTGCACTTACGATTTACGTCCCACATGCCATCTCTGTGCACGTACACGCTGCAATGCTCTGCTGAACCCGAACTCGACAACGTCGCGCTCAACTACGGGTGCTGCAACACTGAGTTAAGCAGGCGACGGCGTGGAGGCCGCCCGGAAGAGCAAGGCAAGCCCTTGTCGCCCACCGTCCCATGAAGTAGCATGAACTGCCATGACGTGACAGCTACACAGTAGACATACAGTCCACAGCCACATGCATGTATGCCGTGCTCTGAGCGGTTCCACTGTCACCTCCAACACGCTCTGCGGTGGTCGATCTGCATGCGCGCGGAGGCCAGTGCATGCATGCGATCGAGCTGCAGTGCTGGCTACAAACAGATAAAGCATGCAACCAAGCTTGCCTTGCCACGTGAGTGGCCTCCACCTGAATGCACATTAGTGTGTGGCCTCCACCTGAATGCACATTAGTCCAGCACCAGCATCGGACTGCGTGCACCAAACCGTACCAGGTACAGTACTTGTTACCCATGGCAAGTACGCAAAGATCGCAAATCTCAACTGCATGTGTGTCAGCACAACTTATTGGGCCTGCAGTGTCATGCACGCAGTTTCTGAAGGGACTCGGAAGGGGCGACGCACCCCGCGGGCTCAGCCGTGCACGGACGACTGAGCCCTTCACCAGATCTGGAACCTACGCCCATGCGCTTCGCCACTCAAATCGCGGCGACTCTTCTTCGAGCTCCACCTCAAATCCCGCTTCTGTCGCGATGCGTTGCACTTGGGCATATTCAGGACAGTCTAGGCTCTCATCACACCACTTAGCGTCACTGTCATCCCCGAGTATCAGCTCCTTCAGCGCCGGGAACGCTGCCACGGCTTGGGCGATGGCTACTGCCTGCTCAGGAGTGTCCGGACAAACCCCCAGCCACTCCAGCGCTGCCCATGCGGCCCCCGGCGCAATCTGCACAAAATCACCTTGGAAGTCATCACGCGGCCACGGCGCCAGCTCGGTGAGGGCCGGCAGCGCCCCGAGGCCGCGCACGCAGTCGGGCCGCAGTGCCGGCGGCACCGAAAACCCGCGGATGCACCGAAAACCCCCGGATGCACCGAAAACCCGCGGATGCACCGAAAACCCCCGGATGCACCGAAAACCCGCGGATGCACCGAAAACCCCCGGATGCACCGAAAACCCCCGGATGCACCGAAAACCCCCGGATGCACCGAAAACCCCCGGATGCACCGAAAACCCCCGGATGCACCGAAAACCCGCGGATGCACCGAAAACCCCCGGATGCACCGAAAACCCCCGGATGCACCGAAAACCCCCGGATGCACCGAAAACCCCCGGATGCACCGAAAACCCCCGGATGCACCGAAAACCCCCGGATGCACCGAAAACCCCCGGATGCACCGAAAACCCCCGGATGCACAGGCTCTGCAGCTGCCGCATGCCCGCCAGCGCCCCGCAATCCTCTGGGCGCCGCAGGCAGTTGCACCAGCCGGACATGCACAGCACTGTGAGCTGCGTCAGCGGCTGGAGCGTCGACATTCCTGCATGTGCGGGTCCCTCGACATAGCTGCCAAAGGACAAGTGCAAGCGCTGCAGCGGCGAGCGGCTCAGGCACGCCAGGAGCTTCTGACAAGCATCCGCTGTTGCACGACAGCCAGATCTGCCGCAGTGGACCTTGAGCCGCTGCACTCCAGCCTCACTGGCAGCCAGCTGCCGAAGCACACGCAGCACAATCAGAAAACCCCCGCGGAACTTGAGCTCCCGGAGACAAGACAGCCGAGCCAGAGCTGCAGGGGCCCCCGCGAGCAACTCATCCTCCACGCGAGGTTCGCGAGAGGACATGCACAGTGTGAGGTCGAGGCTTCTGAGCTGGGCACAGTTCTGGAGGCCACTCCATAGCTGCCGAGCAAGGGTCATGTCGTCTAGGCTCCAGCGCCAAACATCGTCACTGATCACCACGCTAGCCAGAGGGGCAATGAGCTGGCTCAGGAGGGCGCTGGCAACGTTGTAGAATTGGCTGGAGACCTCCACATGTACAAGCCGAGGCAGGCTCAGCGGGCACGTTGCTGTCAAACGACGGTGACCCCAGCTCTAAAAGTTCTTTGATTTTCAGGGATGTGAGCGCCGTGACGGTAGAGAGCACCTCGGCCAGACAGTGGCGCGGGATCTCGGCACACGTGCCACCACGTGCAGTGCAGCCACTTGCGCTGCTGGCGTGGCGTGGGTGCTTCGCATGCCACGGATCCAACAGAGCGCGCATTGGGGTGCCCCTTCGTGCAGCCCGATGCGCGCCGCCAACTCCTGGAGGCGTGTCAGTGGCTGCAGCGCGACCTCCAACAATGGAACTGCCCCGTGCGAAATGCCGGAGTTGCAAAATTGTCCGCATGCCAGGTGCCCGGTCTGCAGGGCAGTGAGGGTGCCGATGGCTGGAGCGACAGTCTGCAAGGACTCGTCATCACGAAAGGTCTCGAGACTCAGGCTGGTCAAGGCAGAAGCGCTGCAGCGAGTGCTGCTGCTTTGTCATGCATGGGCTCGCCTCGCAGACGGACCCGCTGAAAGGGACTGCGGCTGGCCGTTTGACTGCCCAGAGTGAGGGACAGCAGCAGTGGGGGCGAATGTGGGAGCAGCATGAGGGCTCTCAGAAACGGGAGAGTCTGGACGTCTGCAGAGGCGCTGAGACTTCGGCCGGGGTGGTCCGGAATCATCCTCGACACCATGTCAGGATGATGCTGGATTGGCAGCAGCTCCAGCCACGCTGCAAGGAGGTGTTGATCCGCTTTGTGACAGGGATTCGCTGCCTCGATCACCCGTTGATGCAGGTGGTATGGCAGTTTTGAGAGGGCTGACGAAATTTGACTAGGCAGAGAGCGGCCCCTCTAACGGTGGTGGGACATGGACTGTCTACGGAAGATACCGACTGTGATGTCGAACCAGTCACGAAACATGTAATCGTCAAGAGCATCAGCAGCCTGCACACATCCTGTTTGACTTCGCTTGCTACAACTCAGGCGTCGACCATGAAGCCTCCTCTGCGAGATTTTGCCACACAGTCACTACATCAGATCATGAGCTGTGCTTGAGGAGCGGCGGGAGGAAAAGAGACTCCGGGCGTCATTATACACACCAGATGAGCAGAGCTGACGAGGCGACCACCCACCTTCAGCACGGTGCATGCGTGAGCCAAGTCCTCGCAGGCAAAGATGCCTTCAGCGTCACTGATCGTACTGCTCCATAAGTTAAACTCTGCCAGCGTCACGAAGTCGGGTAGCCTCACGCTGTCACTCCCGCTCGCTTCCGCGATGGACGACAAAACCCCAGATCGAGACACAACGCTGGGAGGAATAGCATTGAACAACAACAGCGGTCCTAAGTCACTATCATCAGGTGTTGAGCGCGGCAAACATACTGGAACATCGGTGTCTGGCATGATGCGCTAGCCAGATCGCTGCCGCAATCCCGGGTAATATGCGTATCGCAAAAAGAAGTCTAACTACGACGTCATCCATGGCTTTATACGCCGTGGGGCGGGATCCGGCAACAGTGAACCTGCAGCACTGACCTCTGTGCTGCTCGATTCAAAGTTCTCTTGCGTGGCTACCAGGAACATCACCACTTCTTCAGCTTTCTTCCTAACTACAGCGACGTCGAACTAAACGGTCTAATGCTAGCGTGGCGATCAGATCTTAGGGACTTGTTCTAGCCTTCAACCTTGTGGAGTTTCTCCGTGTGGCACACAAACACGTTTACCTGCGGCTGCACGCAAGCGTCAATGTATTTGTATGTTACATTCCGCATTCCGGGCTGTATTCCGCCCAAGACACCTGTTTACGGTCCGTCGATCGATGTCGATGCGGCGCCGGCATGAGTCAGCCAGATCTCTCACCGCGCTCGCAGTTGTCCATGCAGCTGCAGATCAATGTTACAGTGCGCTGCATTATGGAACCTTGAACATGTCATGTGTGCATTCCGCCAGGCGAAGCCGTCCGTCCGGCCGGGCCACTGAATGCACACAGGCGGTCGTCTCGAGTCACTGGGCGAAAGCGGCCCTTTTGTTGAAAACCGTATGCATGCCTGGGCAGAATGACCCATTTTGCCCAGGGAGCGCCTACAGCGCCCAGTGCAGATCTGCAGATCTAGAGCAGCCAGATCTAGAGCAGCTCCACAAGGCTGATCATGAAGGCCAGCAAGATTGAAAAAGATAACAGAAAATGTAGCGTCTTGGAGGCTGATGTTTCAATCGATGGACGTCGTGGGATGACATGGACAGCGCACAGAGTCAGGGCGGCAGCATATGGATCCCTTGAGGACGCTCTCCCACATTCACGCCTCCATTTCACACATCGCTGTCTGCCAGACTTACTACTAGCCTACGGTGGAGATTCTGGTGTTGTATCTGTTTGTCGAAATCCGGATACTTGATGATGGCATAATGATATTGGCCAGACACTGTAGTACTAGTCCATCAACGCCACTCGCACATGCCACTGGGTGCTGGCAGCGCCCACGCCCGCCCAAAGCGACACATGCATGTTGCACACGTGGAGTGACCCATCCATACCCGCACGCACCCGCCCAGCTCTGCATCACCTGTACTGTCCTGGCAGACCTCCCCACACGCGCGTGGGCGGGGCAGCTACACACCTGAACCCATCACCGCTAGACAGAATGCTGAGGGCCCTACGCTCCAGCCCCGCTGCCCCCTTGGGCCTGGTTCTCCCTGCGGACACTCCTCAAGGCCCGCCATATGCATGGGCAGGGCATAGCCGCCCCGAGTGGCATGAACTTCCGACGCCGCTGTTGCGCAGATTGGCCACCTGTGACGCGGTTGGCCGTGCAACATGCAAACTGGTCAGTACTGGCCAGCAAACTGGTCAGTACTGGCCGTCGCGGCGACCGACAATGCAAGTGCGTGCACCTGGGTGCGCCTCCACCGCCACGCGCTGCACATTTGCCATGGCAGATTGACAGCGATTCATGTCGAGGGACAACAATTCAATTGCACTTGGGTTGGCTATGGCCACTGGCAGGCCGCAGTGAGGTGGAGCTCAGCATCGACCTGACCGCGGTGGACGGAAGCTAGCTGGTCTTAACTGTTCAGGGGAGTTACTTGGGCCGAGCTCGAGAGGGATCCACACATGCCGTGCCTTAGCAGAGCAGTGATGGAGTGCTTACAGCAGGCTGAAGCGGCGCGATGCAATGCATGCGGATCAAACACGATCCAAACCGACCACCCAACACAGCCTGTGGCGACACGTCACTCCATCCTATATCAATGGAGATCAAAGCTTGTGGCTATCTAGCCACTCAGCATGCATGTTACAACATGCCATGTAATGCTGTCAGTGTTAATAGGCCAGGCAATCCTGCACTCCCGGCACTTGTCATCTATGCCGATCACAGACACATCAGACACGCCAGACACAGCCACGCCACAGCCGGTGCCCCCGACATGCAGTGACACCTTAGCCACTTCAACGCTATGGTCATCGCCGTCATCTCTGGCACCATCAACGGCAGGCGCCGGGGCAGGTCCGTCCAGGAGCTTGTTTCGAGGCGGACCTCAGACCCGTGGCTGGCTGCAAGGGTGGCGGTACCGGTCTAGAGCTCATACCTGGTGGTGGAGCCGCTGCTCCTCAGCGGCAAAGGATTGCCAGGCCCAATCAGAACGACTCTGAATGTTAAAGACCGAGTTCCGGGCTAAATTTCGTGACCATGCTGCAGGGCGACTCAGCACCTCTCCTCAGACTTCAGGGCTCCTCCTGCAAGCAAGCGAAATCTGCCGAGTACATGCTGAATAAATCGCGCGTGTCCGGCATGCACAGATGTACACGGACCGCGGTGACTGGAAGCTGGCACAATCTAGCACAGACGACACCTCTACAGCGACATGCATATTCAAGCATGGATTGTGGCGATAGCGGCCACATTTTTTTAAACGTGATTAGACAAAGCCAGCCCAAAGCCTTATGCGGTACTTTGTTGTCGAGGCAGTATCACCTCCGTCTGCAGCTGACTGCTACTTGACGACGTTGTTGACAGATGTGATCATGTCATGACATTCTGACTACAAGTCAAGTATCGCTGCAATCATGTCCGCTCACGGCGTGTGCAGCGAGCAGGCCCCGGAGTCCTGGCCCCACCTGCACAACACGCTTGTCTGTGGCCTCCCTGCGCCAGCACAGCTTCCCAAGAGGGAAGCACCACAAGAGTGACATTGTGCAGCATGCTGTCAGGAATGTAGTGTGGTCAGAGTGACTTGCCGTGCATGTCTCGACATACAGCGGATTAGCCCAGCGGCAGTGGTGGTTCCCGGCCTTGTATTGGTCGACAACATCCCAGTAACTACTTTTCGTCATTATCTCTGCGCGCTTATGCCTCACATCTTGACACATGCCACGATTGAGGAAACGGCATGATCGGGGAGCTCACCTGACACAGCCGCAGCAGCAGGTGCGCCGCGGCCCTGTGCAGTGGTCGTGGCTGCAGGGGTCACTGTGGCAGGCGGAGTGCAGGCCTCAGCATCGCCCCGCTCGAGCGCTGTCCGTGCCGCCTTGACTTTCTGCGCAGCCTGCGCGAAGGCCACCCAAGCCGCCGCCTCCTCGACCGTGGCGGTCTGCAGCTCCAGTTCCAGCGCACAGCGCTTCTGTGCGCCCTTGGCGGCTGCCAGCGCCTCCAGGGCTTCCGCCAGTGACCCTGCATCGGGTGCCTGCTGCGCAACGGGGGCCTGCAGTGCAGCGACTGCCTGCTGTGCAATGGTCGCCTGCTGTGAGATGGGCACGTGGTGTTCTGCAATTGTCTGCTGTGCATCGGCTGCCTGCTGTGCTGCGATCTCCTGCAGTGGATCGGCGGCCTGCTGTGCTGCGACGGCCTGTTGTGCATCGTTTGCCTGATGTGCTTCAATCGCCTGCTGTGGTTCGGCTGCCTGCTGTACTGCAACAGCCTGATTTTCATCGGCTGCCTGATGTGCTGCGCCCGCCTGCTGTGTATCGGCTAGGTGCTGTGCTGCGATCGCCTGCTGTGCGTCGTTTGCCTGCTGTGCAGCGATCGCCTGCTGTGGTTCAGCTGCCTGCTGTGCTGCGCCCGCCTGCTGAGTATCGTCAAGGTGCTGTGCTGCGATCGCCTGCTGTGAACTGGCTGACTGCTGTGCTGCGTCAGCATGCAGTGCATCGGCTGCCTGCTGTGCCGCGACCGCCCGCTTCGCATCGGCTGCGTGCTGTGCTGCGGCCGCCAGCTTTGCATCGGATACCTGCTTTGCTGCGGTCGCCCGATTCGCAGAGGCTGCCTGCTGTGCTGCCTTTGCAGCATCGGCCGCCTGCTGTGCTGCGACCACCCGCTTCGCATCGGCTGCCTGCTGTGCTGTGGCAGCTCGCTTCGCATCGGATGCCTGCTGTGCTGCGGCCGCCCGATTCGCAGCGGCTGCCTGCTGTGCTGCCTTTGCAGCAGCATCGGCCGCCTGCTGTGCTGCGGCCACCCGCTTCGCAGCGGCTGCCTGCTGTGCTGCGGCCACCCGCTTCGCATCGTCTGCCTGCTGTGCTGCCTTTGCAGCATCGGCCGCCTGCTGTGCTGCGACCACCCGCTTCGCATCGTCTGCCTGCTGTGCTGCGGCCACCCGCTTCGCAGCGGCTACCTGCTGTGCTGCCTTTGCAGCAGCATCGGCCGCCTGCTGTGCTGCGACCACCCGCTTCGCATCGTCTGCCTGCTGTGCTGCGGCCACCCGCTTCGCAGCGGCTACCTGCTGTGCTGCCTTTGCAGCAGCATCGGCCGCCTGCTGTGCTGCGACCACCCGCTTCACATCGTCTGCCTGCTGTGCTGCGGCCGCCCGCTTCGCATCGGCTGCCTGCTGTGCTGTGGCAGCTCGCTTCGCATCGGATGCCTGCTGTGCTGCGACCGCCCGATTCGCAGCGGCTGCCTGCTGTGCTGCCTTTGCAGCAGCATCGGCCGCCTGCTGTGCTGCGACCGCCCGCTTCGCATCGGCTGCCTGCTGTGCTGCGACCGCCCGATTCGCAGCGGCTGCCTGCTGTGCTGCCTTTGCAGCAGCATCGGCCGCCTGCTGTGCTGCGACCGCCCGCTTCGCATCGGCTGCCTGCTGTGCTGCCTTTGCAGCCTCGGCTGCCTGCTGTGCTGCGGCTGCCCGCTTCGCAGCGGCTACCTGCTGTGCAATGGCTGCCTGCTTCACATCGGCTGCCTGCTTTGCACCAGCCTGTTCCATGGCCAAGGAGAACATGGCCTGCATCACCACGACATGTGTGCCAACCACATACGTACAGATTGCGTGAACTGCAGCCGTTCGGTCAACAATGGGCCATAGTACGGTGCCATTGCGCACACTTGCTACACTCCAGGTGTGAGCGAGGCGAAGACGAGCATCAAGGCAGAACGCCAAGGGTTGCTCTCGCAGCATGCACGGCAGACGTGGCGATGTTTTCAAGTAGCCTATGATGGAAACCATGTTGCAAGGGCCACTGCCCTCTCATTGTGCGTCACAAGGATAAAGCAAGCAAGGTACCCCTCTCGTTGTGCGTGACATGTGCGTGACATGCACAGCAGTGTGGCAGTCCAGTGGTATAGAGGTCACATCACTGGCCTGCAATAAGCAGTCACGCCGCTTGGAAGCATGACATGCTGTGAACGTATATTCATGGTTCGACAGATCTGTCGTGTTATGAATATCTCTAGAGGCGTGCCCCTTCGATGTGGTGGCAAAATGTGAACTTCCTGTCACATGTGACAGTGAGTTGGATTCCGTTTTCAGGTCAGGGCAAAGGTATGCCGCTGTCGCTGCTGTCACGCACCTGGCGTGTATGCGCAGGCCGGCTGTCCAGGTGTTCAGGCGACTCATCGAGCGCACAGCGCAATGGCCGAGGGGGGTCCACCGTCTGGCTGACGAAAGTGACATGTACGTGCAGGTTTCCGTGGGGCATGACGCTGTTCCTGCTGTCGAGAAGCGTCTGGACTGGCATGAACTTCGGTGACCCACAGCGATCGCCTCTGGACTTGAAGCGGTGAGAGCAGCATGTTTCTGCAGAGGCAGGAGCGGGCTGTGCAAGTGGTGGTCCATTGGGTGACAAGCTGGACACCCAGACACCGTCGAGCATCTCACATCACTGTTTGCAGGTCAGATGCTGTCCAGTGTGGGGTCGCCCCTTGCATCAAATTTGTGGCAGCTGGTGTAATGATAGCGAGGGAGCATCAGTAAGGGTGCTCTGCGGGTGTGGACACACTGGCAGCATGCACGGCTGCCCGCATGTGGCCTCCATGTGCCGTGAAAGTTCCTGAGAATCTGAAACAGATGTATAGAACCTAAGACAGATGTATGGACGTCCATGTGCACCCTCAGGGAGGAGCCAGGGTGGCAGGCCAACACAAAACCTCCACCAGCGTTGCCATCCAGCTACAGGGGCCGTATCCAACTCACCCAAGCAACTGCGATTCTCCAACATAGGATATCAGCGTGATATCAGCAATGATGGCTACCGAAGCAGACCGGAATGCTCAAGCTTCGCCGGCAACTCAGCATGAGCACATTCAGGCTGGAATCGCACTGTTCAGCAACTGTGCTTGCCGTCCAGTCCGACTTATGATAGCGAGCTCGAACTTGAGCTTCGGTGGTTTCGCTGCTGAGTTTGCCTCAGCACTGCCAGCGCCGACGAGCTTCAGGAAGAGGCCGGTATGATGCTGCGCGACCGCTGGCTCCAGCTTGGAACTGGCGCTGCCCCTCGGATACACGAACACACGCCTGCACGTTCATTTCAAGGTAGATTGGCAAATTTCATGGGAATTTGATCAGTTATGCTGTCGCCATCTGCGTGCGGGCCACCGCACCAGGACGTGCCAAGTGCTTGAAACGTCTCCGACTCGATGCTGACACCAGGCTTGCATGACTTCAAGCTACCTTCAAATCCCTGAATGACTGCCTGCACGTGTGATGGTTTCAAGTGAACGCGGACTGTGGATCTGGCTTGGTATCCCGCGCGTTGTGGGCAGCAACCTGAAGCTTGCACTTGCGATTGAGAGGGGCTCACGTCGTGATCGGTCAGCATGCTTCACGCAAAACGGAATGAAAGTAGCTCGATATTTTGAAAGTGATGATCAGCGACGCAAACTTCAGCATGCGAAAGCCTGGCAGGATCCCGGAAGCGGCTGGATGAGACTTGTTCAGATGTGGCAGGTCCGCGAACGCTATTTTGGAGAGAAACAAAAATGTTAACTGTAATGTTTTGCTCTTTTTGAAGAAAGCCTGTTAGTGCATCAACTGGACGGTCGCAGTTCTTACCTGGGCCTGACGCAGCGACCGAATTCGAAGGCATTGACCTCGACATCTCGAGCTAGCTCTCGAGATGCTGCAGAAACAGACCCACGGCCGCAGTGCTGCAGTGCTGTCACGTGGCAAGTATCAGCTGCAAGAAAGCGGTAGTCAGCTGTTTTCCAAGAATAATGTTGTAAGATTGTGATTGGCGCCGCTGTGTCGTCTAGAATAGAGACTTAAGTATTCGGCAGAACACCCGACAGAGGGGAGCACTTGGCTTGCGGGTTGTCCAGCCAAGCCTGCTCAAGATTGTCAACACTGTTGCCTTGGAGTGCTTGAGGTCCAGGGAGCGTGCTCACCTAGAGCCATGGCAACAGAGCAAGTGCAGCGGGAGCAGGCAGGTGCGGCATGTCCTGCAGCTGCACATCGGCCTCCCTTCTCACTGAACCGAAATTCATGACTGTGATACAAAGATTTTGCTGCGTATGTGAAGGACCTGTCATGTTGCGCTGGGTGCTCATCTGCAGTCACGCGCGACGCAGCGCTAGCGTTCGATTCACAGATGTAGAACGCCCCCACATCTTGCCCATCTTCAATACATCATTTTGAGTTCAGCTGCCGACTGTGTGTCGGTATTGTGTGCGTATTCTTTGTGAGGCCATGCCTTGAACTGGCATCGAAGGTTCGATGCCAGTTCGATGCCAGTTCGAAGCTTGAGGAACTGACTCGAAGGTGGCTGTGAATAAGTTGCAAGGACAAAGCAAGCAAGGCAGGTAGCACCGCGAGCAACAACCAGAGGAACCGCACACCCACGCAACCAGCCACACGCAGCACACATCAGCAGGCCCACGCAGCGTCAGCACCTGCGCTGGCCACAGCCACAGAGCCACACAAGCCCCCACACCGAAGCCCCCACAACCCACACCCACAAGCACACCCGCACGCCCACCCACCCACCCTGGTACTCGCACCCCGCCCACCAGCCCGGCACCAGAGCCCCGAAAGCCTATGCAGCCAAGGCCGCCAAGCTAAACACACCGAGACACCAACAACCCCCCTGGGGAGGCCTAAGCCTTCCCCAGCAAAACCCAACCCCGCCTAGCACCCGCACACCACCCCGCCCACTCATAAACCCAGACCCCCAATCCCCAAACCCCAGCCCGGCCTGCCCGTTCCAATCTGTTGAAGTATCACTGTTCGGGTAGCACGCTGGGGATACCTTGTAAGCATGTGTACGAGTAATACTTGGCGACAGCCCATGCATTGCATGGCAGCAACTGAAAGCCAACACTATTAGCGGCGTCAGTATTGTGCACAGAACTTTGGCATGAATCACGCTGGAGAGCGGATGGCGCTCGTGTTGCAGCCGTACGCAGTCTTACTTTCTGTCCAGAGTGCAGCACTCAGAGCTGGGCATAGGCTATCATTGAGGGTGGCTGAAAGAGACCTTGCAGGCCAGGATCTTCAAATCACACAACTATATTAATCATCTTAGAGGCATAGACCTGACGATTAGGAACGTCGTGATGCAGCAGCACATCGACGCGGCAAGGCCCGCCGCGACCGCCAGCCGACACTGAGTCGGTGTCATGACGATGATCATCGGCGGCAGGTGTGGACACGCAGGACGGGCAGTCCGCGGGGTCCTCCTCGAAATAGAGGCGAACATCAGCGTCGACCGGTACCACCGGGGCCGGCCCGTCGCAGGGTGTCAGATCTGCGAAGTGCATGTATACGTGCTGGATCAGCATGGTCCATGTGCAGTGACCAACAAACATCTGTACACAGCATTGGAGGGTATCTGTGTGGTATGATAAATATCGCATAATGGCATACGATATTCCATTATCATGGTTATCATGTTTGTGTACGCTACAGTACAATCGATATCGACATCCGAGCGATTGTGGAGCGGCCCCGTGACAGCATGCTCGGCGGTCAAATGGTTGCATGATGGAGGCAGCAGCCTTCACTGCCAGCGAGCTGCACGGGCATGCTGTTTAATTAATTAATAATGTGCGCTCTAGGAGCTTATGAATCGAGGAAGCCATTTGCTTTCACAGTTGCATTGGAGCATACTCAGGTACTAGTAGACAGGTGAACGTACGATCAGAGTGTCACAAGGGAATCCATCAGGCGAGAGCAGTGTCCCTGCAGTACAATTGGTGACCACCGCCTCCACCTGCAGCTGGGTCCTCACGCCCTCCACGCAGAGATCCACTACATTGTCCTCGTACACATCCGCCACCCCCACCACGCGGTCCGGCGATGCTGCCTCCCGCTCCTCATCGACCTTCAGCGAGAAGAGGGCCACTGTGGCGGTGATGTCCGTGCCAAAGGGCACAAGGCTGCCGTCGGCAGCGCGCTCATGAATGGCGGATGCGAAGAGCAGCCGCACGGCGTATGTGGCTGAGGGGTGGAGGGCCGCGCAGCCGTTGGGGTCGTCGGCGGCGGTGTTGAGGGATGCAGAGAGATTGTGGACGTCGACGGCGATATCCGCGAGGAAGGGACCCCGTCCGTAATTCAGGATGTATTCGTCAGCGGTGTTCATCTGTGCTGCGCGTGAGCTCACGTGGGCCGAGGGGTGGCCATTTTCATCGGCTGCGGTGCACGTGACAGCCCATTGCCGCGATCCAGGTGTAGACATGAGGCCAAGTTGGGGGAGGCCATCACACTTGTATCGTGGGGCTGCTGACACCTCTGTGGCCTGGAGCCGGCGAGGAGGGGCTGGGGAGACCTATGATCATAGCTATGAGTCAGGAGCTGCAGACCCGTACAGCTAGAGCCCGACCGCAGGAGAACGCACCACTCGACCGGACAGAATTGGCCCGAGCGGCCGCATGTGCGGGGACAGAGTGCTAGGTGCATCATCGTAGTAAATCACAGCAACCCATGGCCATCCCCGAAACAGGCACCGTGCCCACGGCGCTCAGGGTGATGGCATGCTCCAGGAGTGTCCGCTCCGCAGCCGCACCAGCTGCAGCCACCTGTGTGCCAGCTGAGAGGGCCTGGGAATCTGGAGTCAGGCTATGGCCTGCCATCTTGTGCACTGCACTCAAGCTCAAGCTCAAGCTCAAGCTCAAGGCAAGCGGTGACAGGAGCATTCACAGGCAAGCGGTGACCGGAGCTGCAGCTGATCAGAGCTCTGACTTAGTGGCTAGGGGTTGACAAGTTTTGGGAGATGTCCCGTGTACACAAGGCACCATGCCTGTGGCGTTGCATTGAGGCGATGCATGAGTCCAACGTGATGCCACAAAATCGGAATTTTGTTCAGAAGATGTGATATCTCGCTGCCCGTAGCTTGTTGGATTGGCTGTGCAACTTCGCATGAATGTGGCGTCGCAGCAGGGCTGCACTGGTACCTCTACTGTGGTATAGCGGCCATATCACTGGATTGCCACAAAAGTTGGGTTCGTGAGGTCGGTAGTTCGACACCCGCCTTGCACAGTCAGGTCGCGGCCACTCGTGTCGCGTTAAGTGGGGCATAGGATCACGGGACCAGCGTAAGTCCAGAGAGGCAGTGGTCGGATCGATGCTGAAACGGACCGGGGGAGCTGGAGGACTGGCCAGCCTCAGATCTCAGAGGACCCAGCTTTTGTTGCAATCCAGTGATATGGCCGCTATACCACTGGACCCTTGCACGTCGCGTGCAAGGATCCAGTGGTATAGCGGCCATATCACTGGATTGCCACATCTACTGTGGACTGCCCGTCTACAGTGGCCTCTACAGCAGTGGACCTCTGCTGTGGACTGCCCTTACGCCACGCCACAGCATACCTGCGGAAAGTACGTCTGTATCTCTAGACTCAAGCTGTTGCCAGAAACCGTGGCGTTGCCTGAGATTCCAAATCTTGTCGTTGGTTGAATTTGATATGAGGTACTGTGGTGGCCTGATATCTGGTGCTGCGAGGTCTCTGCGCGATATGTCCTCATACCTGCAGGTCTACCAATTTGCGTATGATCCATCGCAGAAGATTTTGGCATCTTTTTGTATGCATCGGCCAGTGTAGCAGCTATCTCAACCTCCAGACCTGGCGATGCGAGACCGCCCGCAACCTGTGCACCTGACACAGAAAGCGCCCGTCACAATCTCGCCTGGCGAATTAGTTTTCTACGATGTCGTTGATGTGAACGCTGTTTCCAGAAGTAGCGTGCTATCATGCATCGCCGAGGCCGGCGGGGACGCGAGGCTGCCCGACGCAGTGACCGTGGCAGAATTAAGGGCATGGCTCACAGCGTGCGCTGCCAGCAGAGAGGACCGGGAGTGCACGCCATTTCCGACCCTCTGCACTATTCTCAGATACATTCCGCAGCAAGGTTGTCTCAACAGCATTGTGCCGCCTGGAGTACTTGCGTTGCACCATCCGCAGAATAGCAGAATCGTCTTGCTCATACCTGCACACCGCCAAGGGCGTGTTGTCAAAGCTGTCGCCTGGTGCAGGTGGCAGTTGTGGTCGACGATCGATCACTTGATGAGTGGGTCAAGCTCGCAGGAGAGTGTCTGCGGCATGCAGCTGAAAAGGCGCATGGCACAGCTGGAACGGAGGAATCCTCGCCCAGCGGCCCACTCTCCAGCGACACGGCAGTGCTGAGCCTTGCCTCGCTGCACCAGAACTCCCAGAGAACGATCCCGTCAGCAGCTTCCGCGCAGGACCCGTCATGCATGCTCGACATGATCCAGTGGCTGCCACAGAGCCTCCACGCAGCCACTGTCAATGCAGCCATCAAGGCCCCAGACCGAACTCTGGAGGCATGCTTTCAAAATTACCATCAACTTCCGCCGTACCTCGATGCCCTTGCTACGCTTTCAGCTGATCCTCCGTCCATTGCATCGCTCCACATGAACTTCACCACTCAGCACTCTCCACCCTTCAACTCAGCATGGACGCCACTACTGCCCAAGCGGAGTTACTTGCCCCGGCTATCGCCGCCGTTTCATCCCTCAAAACACTGCATCTTGGCAGCCACGACACCCTCTTCTCCGCAGACGCCATACCCGCCCTCCAGGCCGCCCTCCACAGCCTGCCTCAGCTTGACTGCCTCCTCGTCTCACTAGATGTGTCGACCCAGCAGCCTCCACTGAAGCGGCAGCGCGATGCTGACACGCCTGATGCTCCCCCGCCGTCACGGCACTGCCTCGCCACCCTCCTCTCCTCAGCCCCTGGCCTCACCTCCCTCCACATAGAGCTTGGGTCTCTCTGCCACCAGTCGCTCGCAGCGCCGCAATTTGTCGCTGCAGGCGAAATTCTTCTGGACGCTCGCACCGCGGTGCGAGCGTATCCCAGCAGCACCTGCGCCACCTCATGCTGAACGTAGATGACTGCACCATGGCGACCCGCCTCCTCCGCAGCCTCCACGCCTCTCCCCTCACAAGCCTTGTAATCGTGCAGTCAGACTCCACGCACGTCGAAGACGACGCCGCACGCGCTGAAGCCGCGCGCGAGCTGTACGCGTTCCCGCACCTGCGTAGCATGCACATCAACAGTGCGCCTGAGACTTGGGCTACCCGAGCTCTCCGCATCCTCCTCCAGACCCCCCCCGACTGCCCTCACTGCACTTAAAGGGCTGTCAGAGCTTCAGATTGAAGTTGAATTCAGGGGCCTTCAGATGGCTGCGCCGCAGCTTGCTGCCACGCTGCCGGCGCTGCGACAGCTGACCATCATCTGTGATTGCTTGCACAGAGGTGGGCTTCAGTCATCGCGAGAGGGGTGGGCGCAGGTGCTTGAGCACCTCTCCGCCTTGCAGCTGCAGGACCTAGACCTGTGCGTCAGGGACGACCGCGGCGACACCGCCCCGGTGCTGTCCGCCCTGCTCCCCCTGACGGGCTTGTCTACCCTGAAGCTGCAACAGTACAACATGGTGCGGGCTCCGGCAGATGTCGAGGCAACATCACGGATGACGCAGCTGCGTAGCCTGCACCTGATCGGCTTCACCCTACCTGCAGAGCTGCGGGCACGTCTCGTGTGGCTGACCACAGAATGCTGCACAGCGTCAGTGCCAGTGTCCGCACCTGCACCTGGGACAGGCAGCATTGTTGAGTGGGTACACTAGAAGAATGGCGACACGGTGAATCGGAGAGTTGACGTAGTGTGTGCGGAGGGGTAGTTGGAGAGCCTACGGAGAATCGGTGGAGGCCGGACGTAGGTTGCTAGGAGTATCGGAGACTTGTGGCGGAGGTGGGGCAGTGGCAGGTAGGATTTTCCGATTCCCGTCCGGTACGCCCCAGGGCAACGCCTTTTGTTACTAGCCTGCCTTTGGAGCCCAACCGGAGGATGTACGGAAGAAAAGACGGTTCCGTTGTGCGTCCGACGGAGGGACTACGGACGCGTGCACTAAATTTCGGATCCGTCTCGGATCCGTATGGCGTCCGCCTCGGGGATGCGGGAAGTACAGGCTGGGCCGTAGGATTGGTGATCTCTTGACGTACATGTATCCGTCTGGCTTGAGATATACTCACGTATGGTTACGAGGAGTGTGCACTTGTGGACACGCAATGCTTGACCAAAGGCGTCATGGGCGTTATTACCGGATCAGACTTGGTCGCGCACATGTAAGCGGAGTGCAGGAAGGTTCGCGGTTTTGTGGAAGCATGATGTGGTTGTTTTCTTTGTTATGAGGCACGTGAACACGGGGCTGCAGTTGGCAACATGCCTGCATTCATATGCTGTAGGTGCTTACATGGCGCGTGCTTTCCTTGTTCATCGCTAGATTCATACATAGCTCACACTCCCACACATTTCCTCAGGACAGACTCCCTGACATTCCGCGGACAGGACCGGGCAAAGGACCTATGTATACGTACAGGCTGCAAGATGGTCCTGAGATGGCCCAAATACAACCATACAATGCACTGGCATGTCTACTCGTCCTCGTCCGGGAAGCCGTCAATTAAGGAGTCTTGCACCTTTGACAACTCGGCCTGCATGCAATACCAGCTGCATGAGTGCACGGCTCTAATGCATTCGAGGTCTGAGCGACTGTCACACAAATAGTGCTACAATTGCAGGCATTGGTGTCACATGTCAGATCAAGTGTATCGGGGTAGTGACATACCGTCAATACAGCAACCTGCTGTTTTAATTTCTGCACACTCGCACCCTTGCTTCTGGGCTGATGCCTTGCCAGCTTAGCCTCGCAATCCTCAATCTTTTTCCGAATATCCCTACGCGCTTGGAGGGCGGCCTCCTTCTCTGCCTTGGCCTTTCGCTTCTCAAGAGCTTTGTTGGACTTCTGCAATGTACAGGCGCTCTTACACCTGGTCTGATGATGGGTGGGGCAAGTACAATCGGACTAGGCGTCAATTGGCACAAATCATAAGAGGACATACCGGCGCTGCGGCTTGTAACTCCATCTCCGGGGACTCGCATCGATCGTCTGCCCGCTGGGGAGAATCAGGCTCTTCCTCTTCACCCATCTGATCGTGACCCACCTCTTCCACGTCCGGCTGGTGCTCACTGTCCTTATCAGCAGTGCGGTCTGCCCTTGGTTCTAGCCCTGGCCGCCGGGGAGAAAAGTCAGCGAGCATTGTGCGCCGTCCGCTGTTGGAATGAGTGCCCCGTCTTCCTGACTTCGATGCGGTAGGAGCCTGTACACGCATGGCTGCCTCGAATGATGGCACATGCCGCTCACACAGGCGCCCGTACAATCCCGGTACCACTTAATGGCCAACCTCAGGCGGGCAGTACAGCGTGTGGTGAGATTGTACCTTCTCGGTCTTCCTTTGTCTCTTGCCCCGTTGGACGGGAGAGTCAGCGGTCCCTTCGAGGGCGCGCCGGGCCGCAGCAACCTTGGCGATTCCTTCGCACACATACTCACCGTCCTCCATAGCCCAGGCCTCGGGGGTTTTCATGGGTTCGCTATCGATAGGGAAGCGGTCTCCTCTCACGGTGAACTGCGCACGAACCACATTGGTTGGAACACAGTCGCCGAATGGCAGGTCAGTGGCCATGCAAGTGCGGATTCAAGCAGGCCGCGCCGCGCTGGAGTGGCCATTCGGCGAATGGCCACTCCGGGCGCGTGCAGTGCAACACAATGCATGACGCGCTGGAGTGGCCATTCGGCGAATGGCCACTCCGGGCGCGTGCAGTGCAACACAATGCATGACGCGCTGGAGTGGCCATTCGGCGAATGGCCACTCCGGGCGCGTGCAGTGCAACACAATGCATGACGCGCTGGAGTGGCCATTCGGCGAATGGCCACTCCGGGCGCGTGCAGTGCAACACAATGCATGACGCGCTGGAGTGGCCATTCGGCGAATGGCCACTCCGGGCGCGTGCAGTGCAAGACAATGCATGACGCGCTGCAGTGGCCATTCGGCGAATGGCCACTCCGGCCGCGTGCAGTGCAACACAATGCATTCGCGCTGGGGTGGCCATTCGGCGAATGGCCACTCCAACTCGGACCAAGGTGGAGGACATGCCTTGGTGTTCTGGAACACATTCATTGCCGCGAGCAGCTTCCTCTGCTCGCGGGCGCTGGGATTCCTCCGCAGGCCCGTGTTATGGTCCCACGCCCGTCTCGAAAACTTACTGCACATCGGGTCACCTCCGTTTGGGCGGATACTGTGTGCTTCCCTTCTCCGCCACCGTTGGGCACGGCAACAGGTACGGCATAACCCGAGCATCAGCAGAGGCACACTCTTTGGTCACGGCGTTCAAATGGGCGTGCTGGCGGTAGAAAGCATGATTGATATTAGTAGCAGCTTCGTACGCTTCACCTGTTCTGCCGACCTGTACACGATATCCGTCACTGCATACTGACCGCGAATGGCGACTCTGACGTGCCAAGACACTACACTGACAGTCGGTGGCATGCGATCCCGTGGCCCTGACGGGGTGGTAGTGGACCCCAGTTTGCAATCACGTTGTTAGTCGGAGACAGCAGCCGTACCCCATGTGCAGCTTTGCCGAGTGCGTCCGCCTGTGTTTTCGTTAGAATACTCCCGACCCACACCTTCTCGTCGTCTGGGAGGGCCAGGTTCACTAGTGCCTGCACCTTCTTGCCTCGCGTGTGGGCATCGGCCATTCCCGCCACCTTGGATCTCATCCCTTCCGTCCACATCATCACCGCATCCTTCATCGTTTCCCACCGCCTGGCAGCTTCGGGGTCCGCAGTCAAGGCCGTAGCTGTGGAGTGTGCAGTGCCGACGGCTGCCGACGCTTGTCCCACGCTCCCTCTGCCCTTGCCCAGCGCCTTCACCAGCACGGGCGGCTTCAGCAGTCCAGCGATTGTGCCTTTCCTGAAGAAGTACTTTACGCACGTCATCAGTTTCTCGACACTGTCGATATCAACGGAGCTGTCTTTGTCGACGGTTGACGTCAAAGTCAACCCGTCGACGCCGGCACCTCTGCTCCACACGTTGCTGACCAGCACGTCAAGCATCCCTGCTCCGTTGTCTGCGTCATCTACAACTTCTTTCTCGATGACGACGGGCGCCGCGCGGAGGAACGTGAACTGCAGGTTGGACATGGTGGATGATTAGACAAAGCGGAATTAACACACGTCTATGGCCGGTACTGTGGATGGTCGTATCGTAGGCACAGCTAACATATCGCGTCATTCGCACATGCTTTGCTGCTCCGTGCTTTGAATGGTATGCCGATGTAGCGTCGTCGCGCGGTCCGCCTTCAAAGGTTTGGCTGCCTCGATACCCCGGCGCCTCGCCAGGGATTGTGGCGTCAGGGCGAACATGGGATGCGACAGGGAGGTCTTCGTGGGACGTAAAGCCATCATAGGGACGACAAACACCAGAGGCCGCGCTATTGTTGAACCTCGTCACAAGAATGCTTAAGTACTGCTGGCTACCATGGCCGGTTCGGCGAATAGACTGAAGAGGGCGGAGGTGAACGAATTGGTTGCCAAAGCGAACTGTAAGCGCCTGACCCCTCCCGAGCCGACGGGGAAGGAACCGTTTAAATACCAGTGTCTAGCCTGTGGTGAGAAGTTTCAGAGGCACAACACCGCCCAAAACCATCACGGTCCTTGCAGCCGTCGACTGAGTGCAGCAGCCACATCGCGGAGAGCCGCTGGTGGACACGACGTCGCGGGCCCAGACTCGAGGCCAGCCGCTGGCCCGACCTCCGCTACTGCCGATGATGACCGCAGCGGCAGACACGACGGGGCCGGTCCCTCTGGGAGATCCCCATCACCTCCAGACATAGGGGGTCCCCCCGATGAGCCTGCCCACTCCGACGACCTCTTCGACGTGCGTACCTTCGGTAGTTGACCGTGCTAAGTCCCGGTTTGCCTGATCATGATGCAGTTCGGCCTGACAGCGGCTCGTGATCACGATGGCCATGGGTGTCAGCGCGTCTGTCCCTCAGCTGTATCCTGCCTGCTCGCCCAAAGCAACTCTGATGTGTTGGGATTGTGATACAGCTGCCCCCACCGTCCGAAAGTGACTATGCCGAGGGCCCCGCACAATTTTCAGACGCCGACTCAGACACCTCAGACGCAGACTCCATTGCCTTCTCCTCAGAGACGGACTACAGTTCAGACGAATCCGAGGTGTGTCCTCATCTTCCATTACATGCAATGCTGTGAATCCGCTCGTACTCCTCCGTGGGACTGGCCGCATCGTTGCCCATGCAGGAGGCGGATGACGACGGCCCGCTCCCCACCACAGGGGCCCGTAAGGGCACGGGCGCCTGGTGGCATGACCAACGCATGAAACACATATACACTGGCAGCGCCCTCACCGTCCTCACGGTGTGCATGTGGATTGCCCAGTTGAAGAGCCTCTTTCGCATACAAGACGTGGTCGTCGATACGTGGTGCAGGTTCATACATTACCTCCTGCTACCCGATGGCAACTTGTTCCCCCCCTCCTTTCACCTCGTCAAGGCGGTGTTGGGTGTCCCGCCTGTTTCCTCTGTGACGCGCCACGTTTGTCCCCAATGCTGGACCTTGTTCCCCCCACTTGATCCGGGTGACCATCACCAGCATTTGGCGGACACCTGCGGAACCCCTGGTTGTTGTCAACAGCGATTCGATGTCGATCTCACAGGGAAGGGTGTCCCAGTGCGCTCTGCTTTCTTCTTTGGCGAAGAAGCCTCGCTGAAAGACCTCCTCCTGCAGCCGGGGCTGCTGACGAGCGTACGGGAAGCCAGGGCAACAGCTGTCAAAGACAAAAGCAGCTTCCTCAACTCCCCGGCTGGAAAGGCCCTCAACCTGGCGTGTGGGGGCAAAATCCTGAAGCCAAAGCATAGGGAGCTTGTCCTGCTGTTCAGCCTCGGTGCGCTCCACCTCCTCATCTGAGCAGCTGGCTATCAGGCACACCGAAACGGCACGCCTATGCGACTCCGCGAATTGAGACCCTCTGCCTCGTGTCCCGACAGTCGCTTTTCCTGCAGGGGGGGACGGGGCCCAGCTGTATGTCAACAAGCAGCACGGTGTCACCATCTGGGGGATCCGCCTGCTTGACCTGCCGCCCCATCTCTCAAGTACCAATGTGGCCTGGATTCCCCTTGGAGTGGTGGAGGGGCCATCCGAACCAACATGCATGGCCAGCATTCTGGAGTCCGTGATGGCGTTCTTCAAGAAGCATGATCCGGGCGCGCACTCACCTTGTCTTCCTGGTCACTGCCGGGTGATGTGTACAGTTCCCGATCACGTAGTGTCTGGCCCCCGCACCACGTGATGGCTGGAGTGCAGGAGCTGGGGGTGAGGCACTCGAAATCACACTGCCAGGGGGCGAGGTACTGCACGTGTGGCCGGTGCTGTGCTGTGTGGAGGGGGATATCCCATGGCTGGAGAAACTTACCAACAGCATCGGCCATACAGCGAAGAGGGCATGTTTCAGATGTGCCCAAAACGGCGTGTGGGATTACCCCTCCAACACTGTCAGGTCCGGGGTGTTCACTTACGTTTGTAATCTATTTCCTGCTAGTGCGGTCTCACGTACCTGTCCTGCTTATAACTGCTATCATGCATGCCACACAGGTGGATGGGACACCATCACCCTCTGCACCAGCCCGTGCCCTGCTATGCCGACGGGCCTCTGAAAGGGAAATCACTCACCCCGGAGGAAGAAGCAGCATCTTCGGCTGCAAACCCCCGGATGGTGCCTGGGAGTGTACAACCGGACACTGGTGGCAACCCTCCGCGGACCGCGTGGTCTGAGCCCCGGCATGTGCAGCCCTCGTCCTGGGAGTCTGACAACCGCTTGAAGTACTCGGCGGCAGAGATCCTGGCCAGGGGCCGAAAGGGCGACAAGATCGCTGCCCAGGTGCAATTCCATCTACAGTGTCATAGCATGCAAACTGTGCACATGCCGCCTACTCCCCTGCCCCCCCTCTGTGCGCCGCAACTCATCTTGCCAACCCCTCTGTCACCGAACAAGCGTCGTTGGTGATACGGCTCTTTTGTTGTGGTAACCCTGGCCAGGCCTGTGGTAGTGCAGGTCCACGCACCAACCTTGAAACGCTATTGCGACCGGAAGACACCGAAGTCTAGGGCCAAGCTCGCCAAAGATGAGTACAAGCTACTGGGGGTGAAAGGTTCTCCGCTGTTCAGTCTCCTCTCCTACTTCAAGTACGAGCACCCCCAGCCTGCTGCTGCCTGCCTCGCCCTTGAGTTTGGAGTTGATTATGAACTACGCTGTGGCGTTGCAGTCCCTGCCATTTCTTCCGGCTCGGAGTGGCGCACGTGTTTCTGCTCGGTGTGCTCATGGACTTCTGGAACCAGTGGCTCCCTCCCCTGGGCCGGAAGAAGTCCAAGAAGGCGCCATTGACTGGCCTCCGGGCCCTGTTCCGACTGCCAGAGGATGTCGTCAAGGCGATAGCTGCCAGAGCGCCCCACATCATGCAGACCTCTCTTTTCAAGAAGGTGTACACCGACATCACCAAGTGCGCAGTCCCATCGCCTGCACACCCTGCTCGCATNTGACGAGCGTACGGGAAGCCAGGGCAACAGCTGTCAAAGACAAAAGCAGCTTCCTCAACTCCCCGGCTGGAAAGGCCCTCAACCTGGCGTGTGGGGGCAAAATCCTGAAGCCAAAGCATAGGGAGCTTGTCCTGCTGTTCAGCCTCGGTGCGCTCCACCTCCTCATCTGAGCAGGTGGCTATCACACCGCATCGGCACGCCTATGCAACTCCGCGAATTGAGACCCTCTGCCTCGTGTCCCGACAGTCGCTTTTCCTGCAGGGGGGGACGGGGCCCAGCTGTACGTCAACAAGCAGCACGGTGTCACAATCTGGGGGATCCGCCTGCTTGACCTGCCGCCCCAATCTCTCAAGTACCAATGTGGCCTGGATTCCCCTTGGAGTGGTGGAGGGGCCATCCGAACCAACATGCATGGCCAGCATTCTGGAGTCCGTGATGGCGTTCTTCAAGAAGCATGATCCGGGCGCGCACTCACCTTGTCTTCCTGGTCACTGCCGGGTGATGTGTACAGTTCCCGATCACGTAGTGTCTGGCCCCCGCACCACGTGATGGCTGGAGTGCAGGAGCTGGGGGTGAGGCACTCAAATCACACTGCCCGGGGGCGAGGTGGTACTGCACGTGGGCCGGTGCTGTGCTGTGTGGAGGGGGATATCCCGTGGCTGGAGAAACTTACCAACAGCATCGGCCATACACGAAGAGGGCATGTTTCAGATGTGCCCCAAAACGGCGTGTGGGATTACCCCTCCAACACTGTCAGGTCCGGGGTGTTCACTTACGTTTGTAATCTCTTTCCTGCTAGTGCTGTCTCACGTACCTGTCCTGCTTATAACTGCTATCATGCATGCCACACAGGTGGATGGGACACCATCACCCTCTGCACCAGCCCGTGCCCTGCTATGCCGACGGGCCTCTGAAAGGGAAATCACTCACCCCGGAGGAAGAAGCAGCATCCTCGGCTGCAAACCCCCGGATGGTGCCTGGGAGTGTACAACCGGACACTGGTGGCAACCCCTCCGCGGACCGCGTGGTCTGAGCCCCGGCATGTGCAGCCCTCGTCCTGGGAGTCTGACAACCGCTTGAAGTACTCGGCGGCAGAGATCCTGGCCAGGGGCCGAAAGGGCGACACGATCGCTGCCCAGGTGCAATTCCATCTACAGTGTCATCGAATGCAAACTGTGCACATGCGGCCTACTCCCCTGCCCCCCCCTCTGTGCGCCGCAACTCATCTGCCAACCCCTCTGTACACCGAACAAGCGTCGTTGGTGATACGGCTCTTTTCTTGTGGTAACCCTGGCCAGGCCTGTGGTAATGCAGGTCCACGCACCAACCTTGAAACGCTATTGCGACCGGAAGACACCGAAGTCCAGGGCCAAGCTCGCCAAAGATGAGTACAAGCTACTGGGGGTGAAAGGTTCTCCGCTGTTCAGTCTCCTCTCCTACTTCAAGTACGAGCACCCCCAGCCTGCTGCTGCCTGCCTCGCCCTTGAGTCTGGAGTTGATTATGAATTACGCTGTGGCGTTGCAGTCCCTGCCATTTCTTCCGGCTCGGAAGTGGCGCACGTGTTTCTGCTCGGTGTGCTCATGGACTTCTGGAACCAGTGGCTCCCTCCCCTGGGCCGGAAGAAGTCCAAGAAGGCGCCATTGACTGGCCTCCGGGCCCTGTTCCGACTGCCAGAGGATGTCGTCAAGGCGATAGCTGCCAGAGCGCCCCCACATCATGCAGACCTCTCTTTTCAAGAAGGTGTACACCGACATCACCAAGTGCGCAGTCCCATCGCCTGCACACCCTGCTCGCATCCGAGGCTGCGCCATTTGTCGGACTGTTACTTGGACACAGCTGCAGGAACCATGTGCACTCCTATTGAAGCAGCCCGTCTGAGTCAGGGTGACTGTTTGCGTAGGCACCGCAGTCGCTGGCTCATGGAAGACTGGCTGGCCTTCACCGAGACATTCTCGCTGTACCTCCTGCACGATCTCCCGTGGAAAGCCTCCGAGAAACGCATACGCAGTGTGTTTGAGCAGTCTTGGGGGCTCCTGCGAGCAGGGGCCCTCTACTTTCTCAGATATGAAGAGGGTCAGCACACACCGGCCCGAATCACGGAAGCACAGCGACTGATGCTGCAGTACGCCAAGCTGGCGGAGGAGACGTTTGAGGGCGCCGCTCTCAGCACGTACAAGCTGCATCTGGCAGCTTGTCACCTCCCGGATCAGGTGAGGTGCTGCGGCGCATCCTTCTTCAGTCTTGAATTCTGGATCGAGCGGATGGTCCAGCTCTTGAAGAGACTGATCAAGTATCGATCGACTCGTTGCCCTGAACAAGTATATGTGAGCGATGAACTGCTGCGCCGCACATGTATGCGGCTGTTGCATGATGCAGCTTCACTGCCTGCTGCCATGACTTCACTGTCAGATGCCATAGCGACTGAGAAACGCCGGCGGGCACGAACTCGCAATGGAAGATCCGCTGACGGGGAGCAACCAATTGACAGTGACCGGATCACCGGCAGGGTCGTCGGGGGTGGGCAGGGCCCTAGCCCAGTCTGAGACTGCGGAGGTCCTCCCCCTGGACTTTGTGGGAGATAATCTGACAGGGCTTGCCGTACCTCCTCTTCCATCAGGACTCCCTACAGGACGAGGGCTGGCCAACTCACAGTCGCCTGGGGGTTGGTTATGCACGTCAGGCTGGCCATCCACCGAGCTCTGGGCCTGAAGGTGGATGGCAGTGTTGATGAGGCTCGCCGTGAGGGCACAGTGACACTTATGAAGTTCCACCAGATGCAATCCCGCGTTGCAGACATGTTCAGCTGCGCGCAACAGGGTACGCAAGGGAAGAAAGACAACAAGTGGTGCCTCTTGAGGTACCTCATTGGGGGGGACGGGGACGGGGGTGGCGGGACAGTGACGTATTTCGTCGGGGAACTGCAGTATTTCACGAGGGCGTGTCTGCAGCCCCGGGATGGCGTGTGTTGCGTGTCATGTGTTGCGAAACCAAACCCATTGTACCTGGGGGTTGCTGATCTGTATAATTGCACCTTGCCAGCCACCCCGGGAGCCCGCGCCCCTGATCCCGTGTTGAAACGCCCCCCTGAGTTTTTCGGTGTGGCGGGTGCAAACAGGGGGTCTCGGGCATATGCCGGCAGATACGTCGTAGACTTGGACGCAGTTCCATGCCAGTTAGTTCCAGTCCGGAGGGGTGCACAAAATGTGCAGTATTGGGCCACTGCGAACAAGGCTTCTGGCCGAACTGTGTAATTGTACAAGACCACCGCCGCATATGCCTTCGTCAGCAATCCCAGTTGACTGCAATCCCAGTTGTGCCCACTTTGCATTTTCCATACTTGCCAGACGGCCACGGGGGGGACCAGAGTCCCCGCCAGTGCGTGTCTACAGGCGCCACCCTCGTTGGAGCCATACAACCCACGTCCTGCGTCGTGCGCTCGTGGCCACTTTCGCTCCCTCTTCAAGCGTCGGTGTCGTCTGTTAGTGCACGTCGCAGGTCCAGCGGACAGATTAATGGTAGGTGCAAGGTCTGATGCAGTTGATGTAGGAAGACTGCGTCGCGATAGCGCGGATAGAACGTTTCTGTGCGGTGTACAGTCCACACGATGTGTGCCAGTATGATAAAGGACGCGGACTTGCGGGCCTACCTTGCGACAATTCGTAGTAACCGTCTGTGTGACTCGTCTTTCAAGCGGTTCCTGGAAACCGCCCTGCAGGGTAACTGGACGCCTGGCCAGCCGATCCCAGCACTAACGATCTGTACCCGGAAGCCCGGGTTCCCGATAGACTTCATGGCCAACGCCTACCTATTAACGACTGTAGATGTTTCCATGGTGGGCTGTATAGTGGAGGCCGGGGGGGAAGGGTTAGCAATGTACCTGGACTCGATCCGGGCGATGAAGGAGAGTGTAGAGGCTTCACAAACCGCCGACCACGCCGCGCGGGTAGAGCAGAAGATGAAATCCCTCTGGCACGACCTCCGGATGATCGCATTCGAGCGCGCGGTCCATACTAAGGCCCCGTGCAAGCCAGAGGATATCGTGCTGTACCGGTCTTGCCAGGTCGGCGCGGGCATCATAGAAGACGCTGGCGGCCTGCTCGAACGTGTGCGGCACACGGGCGGGACAGACTTGATCTGCGAGTGGATACAGTGCGAGGCAAACTTCGCACGGACTCCAAATCCTAAGTGGCCTCGTCTCCGAGGTGCATGTGGGGCCTCTGCAGGCGCCCATGTTGGCGTTACAGCTAGATAGGGGTGGGGCGGGCGGGTCGGCACGGTGAAGACCGGGGGGGACCCGACGCCGCTCTTGGGGGCGTCACCGGCACCGCCACAGCCCCAGGACCGGGTGCAGCCGCTGCCCCGCCGCCAACAGAGTCCAGCGGCACCAGCATAGGCCCGGGTGACCGAAGGCAGGGGCGTGGCAGACACACCCATCCGCGGCAGCAGCAGCGGGTTGGCGAGGCACGAGGGGCACGGGCTCCGGGTAGAGGGCGCGCAGATCGGGGCACCAGTCTTCAGCAGCCCGCCCGAATTAGGTGGCCCAGGGGGGCACGGGGTGCCGCACGGGGGGGGGCTGCGGCCGTAGCGCAGATCCTTAGCCGGGATCATCCGCCGCCCGAGGGGCCGGCTGCAGTAGGGGTTCCCCCTGTGGCGTTGCCCCAGCAGTCCCCACAGCCGGTTGGCCCTGTGAGGCCGCCGTCGCCATCGCGGACCAGTGGCTGTCTGCCGCCGCCGCGGCTGGACGAATCCGCTACAGCTATCGAAACCAGACTAGCTGCCGCAGACGCGGGGCCGGCAGGTCCCCCGGATGATCCCCCCGCCTGGGAAGGGCCCATTGCGGACCCCCCTGCCGAAGGAGACAATAAGGCGAGGTCGGACACCGATGCCAATCCGGTTCCATCCGTCACCCCTGATGGTGGCCCTAGCGAGGGGCCCCAACCTGCCCCAGTCGGTGCAGCCATCTGCTCCATCGGCGAGGCCCCCCCCCCGCTCCGGACCTCTCCGGAGCCTGCTTGTCCAGCACCCGGTCAAGAGGGGCCAATCCAGTCCGCACCTCCTCCTGCCCCGGACGTCCCGGAGCCTTCGGCCGCCGGTAAGGATAAGCCGCGGCTGTCAGCATCCCTCCTGGCACACCCTCCGGTGGTGCCGCCGGATTGGGTCACAAACATCCCTGCAAAGCCTCCGGGCAAGCTGAAGCAGCAGTGGGGGTCCACTTCCAAAGACGCCGGTACATCCGCTGCCGACACAACGCAGGATGCAGCTGAACCGACCGTAGTGTCCTCCGACGACGACGATGGGGGGAGGTTCCCGAATGTGGTGGGGGGTGTGATCTTGCAACTAGGGCATTTTGGGGATGCTCGGGTGTCTGTGACAGTCGGTCTGGAAACCCTCGCGAGAGGCTGGCCCACCGCATGGGCCGAGAGTACACACGTTGACTACGCCTTGAGTAGGTGTGTCGCACTGGCCGGGCAGGGCGTCATTGCAACGCCTAGCCAGAATATGGCTGGGATATGTACTGGGGATGCGGACGCAGACTGGTCAAGCGGACGCACCAGATTTATGGGGCGGTGGTTGTTCAAAGCTCACACCTTTGAGCAAGAATGTGTCTTAGTCCCTGTCCCCCGGAACGGCCACTGGATGTTGGCTGTCATCTGGCATCCATGTACGCTCTCCCGCCGCAGCAGACTTTGTGATGAGGTAGCCTGCTGTGCGTAGGACTGTCATATTGCCCCCCGCCCCCCCATACCCCCCCCCCCCCCCACAGTAGGCCCGCTGAACGCCACTACTGACGTTTCAGCCATAATGCAGGGCGTATGAAGCAGAATAAGGCGCCGACTGTGTCGTTCTTTGACAGCCTGATCAGCGCCGGCTCAGGCACCGCTGAACGGGCCAGGGACGTCTTGAGTGAGGCTCTGTGCATGGCGCTGGACTACCCCGAGGGCCGGGCCCCCTCCCCCCCGGAAGACCCCGCATCTACCACCCGGCCTCGGGTAAAAGCAGTGGGCCGCCCACACAACGTCCGACTGGCCACCCGGCCGACCGAATCCACCGCTAGGATAACCCTGAAGTTGGCGAAGGTACAATGCCCACGTCCCACTGTTCTCCTGCGATACCATCCACACAGATGCTGTCCTCTGACCCTTGACAGTCGCGCATATTACCAAATGGACTGCAATCGTTGACACAACAGCACCCTCTGAATGCGCCCACCTGACCCCCCCCCCCCCCCCCCCCCCCCCCCCCCCCCCCTCCTTCTCTGCCCGAACCCGGACAGCGTACTGCTTTGGAACCACCCCGCGTCCAAGGTCTGCGGTGGACTTGATCTGTTGACGTAACATTAGCATTATAACCGTCCCCCAATGGTGTCCAGGTAGGAGGAACCCCGCAGCAACCAAACGGCCACGACTGCGGGGTTTTCACATGCATGCTGGCCGACGCTGTGTGCGACGTCATCCACCGCATGCGACAGGAGGGGGGAACTGTGTTCAGCAGTGACATCCACGGTGTCGAGGCGACTCGAAGGGTCCTGTTACTCACCAACCGCGTCAAGGTGCAGCACGCGGTGCTGTACCGTATCGTCCTCACTCGAGCCCTCATTCAAGAGTGGCACCGAGGCGGGAGAGGGGGCGACAAGTTGGGACACTTATCAGTCGAGGATGCCACCAAGATTCTAGCCGACGCTAGGTGGGACCGCCACCTCCAGACACCGCCCTTCAAAGACTTTTCCGAAGAGCAGCTGAGGTGCGGGCGAGTCGATGCACCTGCCATGTCCACCGCAGCATTGTCACCATCTATCCTCTGGCACCCCCTTGGAGGCCCGGTGGGGACCTTTGCCTGATGAAGCTGCTGGATCTGCAGGGAGTGGTACCTGCAGGCGCGCTTTGACGCCTTCCTGGAGACTGCGCGCCCGGTAGTGGCTACCCTGAAACAGCAGTATAACAAGCTGATGGCTAAATCGCTGAAGACGCGTTTATGAGACACTGAAGGGTGGCATCCGGGAGATTCCGACGCCACAGGCCAGGTGATGCCATTTCGCTGCAGCTGCACTGAACCTCGGTGTCTCGACTGCAGCGCTGCGGGCTGCTGCCAGGCAGGCACAGCTGAAACTGTTCTGAACCCATTGTCTACAGAAGACAAGACGCCACAGTTTGCGTACGGAGTTCGACTCAGTATTCTAATCGTTATTTCGTGTAAAAAATACTATCAATCCTCAACGGCTACACCAGGTCGGCGCTGTAGGATTAGAGGGGTACAACGGTCAACCCCTGCATTATAGCAGAGCGTATGGCACTAGTAGACGGGGGTGCATCACTGTACAGTGATGTGGCCCACCGTCCTTGTATTACCGTCGAAATGGGAATAATTTTGACGTATTCCCGTAGCATCTGCATTAACAAAGTTACTATGCTGATACTGCCGGGAAGTTCTACGCTTGATGGCTTAGCGGACACTGCACGCCGCATTAAAGTGTACTCCCACGCAGCTGTGCTACCGGCACCCCCATCCCCCAGGGACTTAGCTCATCAACCAGTATTCACCACAGGCCCCCATCCCCCAGGGACTTTGCTCATCAACCAGTATTCACCACAGGATCCGGGGCTGGGACGGCTTCGCTGCCCTCTGTAGAATTGCGTCCCTGCACGGTCAACATCCCTGGGTACTGTACGTCTGCCTTGGGAGCGGGAGTAGAGAATTGGCCCACCACGGCCATGCGACAGACTGGCCAGGGGGGGTGGCGGGGGTTGTTTGCTTGGAGGAGCGCACCGTCTGAATCAGTGACACAACTTCGGATACAGTGCCTTCATCTGGTTGGAGCCCGTAAGCCGATATGATCGACTTCATGCGGACTAAGCGCTCCGCTTTAGTCAAACCCATGCCGGCGGTGCTTACCAACATCAGGTCCACTGCCACGACAATGAGCCGCAGTTGAGCTGCACGCCCGACCGAACCACCCGGAGGGGATACGAAAGTGGCGGCCATGTGCAGGGTGGTCTTCTGCTCCTCGAAGGACTCGTCCACGGTTAGACGAACTGACCCCGAACTATCGTGCAGGTAGATTATTTGGGACGGCCTAGTCTCAGGGTCCTCTGCCGCCACTTCGTGCTCAGCGCAGCGGGGGTCCGCTGGGTCAGAACGAACCGAATCGTCATCCAAGCTGATGGATCCGAAATCGTCTGAGGAGTGGTCTTCCGGATACAGCACTGCCTCAGCGAGAGCATCTGCAAACATGGCGTCTGCTACCGGATCGTCCACCAGACCCCCACTTCCTCCCGCACTGTCCGGTTGCATAAACCCTGTAGGTGTCGGTGCCGGTCCCCCCGCCGGCACGGGGACAGGCAGGCCAAAGGGGCCCACTTCTGGACGACCTGTAGCGTCCTGACCCTGCAAGGGGATCCCCGCAACATCCCCCACAACTTCCCCCCCCACTGGTGGGTTCAACCCGCCACGCGCCGCCATGTCTGCCATAGCTTCTGCAGCCCAGCCCCCCCCAGCCCCCCCCCCCCCCCCGCCCCCGCCACCGTTGGGCTCAACCCGCCCTGCCCCGCCAAGCCTGCCGTAGCCTCCGCGTCTCCCCCCCCCGCTGCCCTCCCCTCCACGGGACTCAGTCCCGCCTTCAGCGCTGTGACTGGCAATGCCTCCGCAGCCCCCCCAGTGGCTGCCACCCTCACAGTGGGGTTCAATCCCGCCTTCGCCGCCGAATCTGCCACCGCCGCTGCTTTCCCCCCCAAACCACCCCCCGCCCCACAGTCAGGCTCAACCCCCCTGTCACTGCCGTGACCGGCAGAGCCTCTGCGGGACGGCCACACGCATCCCCCCCCCGGCTGGGAGACTGCCCTCCCCTGCCCCGGCCCCGCAGCGGCACCCGGGCCGAGCACCTCTGGCCCTGTGGCCACCTTGGACGCAGGGCGGGTGGTGCCCCTGTCCCCACCGGATTCCTGAGTGTCGCTGCCGCCGGTGTCGGTGCCGCCAGCGGCTGTGTCCCCCTTCTTGGCTGGTGGCAGGCCCATCTTACGCAGCAATAGCGACTTGGTACGTGCTTTAGCTACCTCGTGCTTCCCGGTTCGTCGACGGTTGCGCTGGCCAGAGGCAGGGGTGTCACCGGCACCCCCTGCCCCAGGGGTAGGCTGGGGTGGTACGACAGGCGGCTGCCGCAAGTCCTCGGGCAGGGTGGCGAGGATACCTTCGGGAATGTTATTGAGCTCCGCCCTGTAAAATTAACCAGAGTCGCCAACAACAAACAGAACACGCTGGTAGTCCCAGGGCCCGTGCATGTCAACTCTGGATCAACTAACAGCAACACATGCTCCCGTTGGTGAAAGAACAGGAGGATCTGATGGCCAGAACTCAGACGCATACGACTGAACATGCAGGGAGCATGTTCTGCAAGAGACACTCCTGGTCACTGTAGGGACCATCACCGGGGGTTCGCACATGTAACACTTTGAGCTCTGCATCCCCTTGGCCAAGGACAGCTTGGCAAGATCTTCAGCGCCGGCATAATCCCAGTCCTTGATCCCGGGGAATGATCCTGGCCTAAGGCGGACAACCGACGGGGATGCTGATTTCCCGGAACTGCTCCCCGCGATGTCTTTCTGCACCACGCTAAGGTACCGCCAGCTCCTGAGCGCCCAGTGCCACAGCGTGTGGGGCGGGCACAAGGGGATCAGGTCGTCGGCCAGCCTCTTGACGGGCTGACCATACCCCGATTTCACCAAACCTGGATGCACCGCGTGGTTCAGACGAGAGCACTGTCTGCAAAGCTGAGTCTTGCCCCACCTCGGGGGCTACAGCAGGTAACAACTGAATCCTGAACAATGGAGACGAAAAGGTTGGTAGCGCACTGCTGGTATTCACCGTGCACACCAGGATGGCGGCAAAGGCGGGATCCAGGAGGCTGGGCTCCAAGACTGGAATGTCCTGCACACGCCGCCTCTCCAGGACAGGCGCCCCCGGGTCCCCTGTCACAGCCGCGGCGACGAGGCGCCGATAAGCATGCATGAACAGGTGGACCCCATTCGTGGCGAAGGACGCCAGTTCCGTAGAGGTCAGCTGCAGCCCTTCACATGCCCACATGATGTGGGAATTGAATGCCTGGACAGAACTCCACGCCGGACGGAGAGCTCGGGCTACTCGGTCACCCTGCACGGCGAGATCCAGGTATACTCAACAATTGGGGACGGGCAACAGCAAGCATATACAGCTCTGCACAGACACGCAGCTCTCGATGGCATGTACAGGTCAGTGGCACCTCGCACCTCTGCACAATCAAACAGAGGGTGCTCCGCCGCATAAGCCACTACCCAGGGTCCTAAGTTGTCGAGCGCGGCGACAAACTCACCGAGGATCTTGACATCCTGCACGCAAAGAGACCTGACTACAGAGCTCGAGCCCAGGCCGGTGACAGGCCAGTCTTGAGGGATCAACAGAAACAGGGACAGAAACAGGGCCCGGGGCACCATGGCCACGATCATGCATGCGATAAGGCACAAATGCCGGGTAGAACAGGACAGCACACAGACCAACAGGCAGTCCCCCTGTCCATGCCGGAGTCATGTTAAGTCACCGGAGCGCACGAAAGCTTTGATGAGGTCCGAGTGCGAGGTGTGCATGTCGACTAACACCGGCGCGCCCGAGGTCAGCTGGAAAACCGGCTGTGCAGGGACCCCGTTTGTGTTCGCCAACATCCTGGGGCACCGGTCCCCAATGTGCCGTGCTATCGACTGACACGGCTCGAGCTCATCTTCATCCATGCTCTCGAGCTGGGCGCAGTGTGCGTGTTCATACAGCACCCACGCCACCAGCGGGTTCAGGTCCTCTGGGAGGTTGGATGTGGGTCTCTCCCTGCTCCTGGAGGACCCGTGACCCTCCACCGCGGGAGAAGCCTTTCCGGCTGTCCACAACTTGGTGCGATGAGGGGACAGCCCAGACATGAAGGAAGCCCAGGCCCACACGACGTGTCGTGGGGTGGAGCAATGAAACACTGCACCGAGAACACCCATGTCACTTGTGCACGAATGCGGAGGCCATGCCGCGCACGATGTGGGGACAGCATACGTGACTGCGTTACATAACAACATGCGTGCAGAGAGCACACCGTCTGGAGGCGGGGGGTCCGGGCCTTTGCGCTTTTCCCCCACGTTGATCTGAGGAAGATCGAACCGCTGGCGAAGTTCCGGATCTCTCTCCGCTGTGATTCTGGTCTTAGGGAGGCCAGACTCACATACGTGGCCGGTGATCTCAACCTGCACAAATGGCGGCACTGAGTCCTGGCCCCACTCCACAGGTTAGCTGGGCCCCGTGTCAGTGGACTGGCAGTAAATGCAGATCGCGCTCAGCTGATCCACCAGCACACCGGGCACACACACCTCTTTCTTTCCCAACAGGGGCTTCCACCGCCGGGGCACAAGGCAGCCATGTGGGGTCTTCCCTGTGCCCTCCCACGAGGACACGAGCATTGCCTGCTCGTGCAGCCAGGAGGAGAGCGCGAGACAGGTAGTGACAATCACTTCCTTGGCCGTACCCAGCTCCCTCGTCCGACTCTCCACCACGTCGTCTCGCAGAACCACCCCCAGGGACCACCACACCGACACCCCAGGACCGGACAGTGGACCGTCGTTGCGGCCGACGCGGGCACGATCCGTAAAACGCCCGTCCCTTGAAATTAAAGTACCCACTACAGGGATTCTCTGAGTACGCATGCGACCAACGAGTAAGTCTCCGCTGCGAGCGGAAGTAGGCCCATTCTGGGTACTTGACAGTCCTGCAACTGCTGCAGCATGGCGCGGATCCATTGTATGCAAATAAATATTTTGGTCACTGCCGGAAGCGGAAACTGGTCACGAGCAGCGCAGCTAGGCGAAGGAATACGACGCCAGCAGGGACGCGGTGCACTTAAACGCCAGGTGAACTCCAAACGCTGGAAGTTAGCCGTATCATACACTATATCCACCGTTTGTCCCTTTCATGAAGCACGACCCAAGTTGGGGGCCCCGAATGCAAAGGCGCCTGATCACTCGGGTAGGGCAGGGTGAGATCAACCGCGCTGGAGCGGCCATTCGCCGAATGGCCACTCTGTACCACCGCATGCATTCGTGTCCAGGAGGACGGGCGCACGCCTTACCTGGAGCATGATGACGTAACTCCGCCAGAGTGGCCATTCGCCGAATGGCCACTCTGTACCACCGCATGCATTCGTGTCCAGGAGGACGGGCGCACGCCTTACCTGGAGCATGATGACGTAACTCCGCCAGAGTGGCCATTCGCCGAATGGCCACTCTGTACCACCGCATGCATTCGTGTCCAGAAGGACGGGCGCACGCCTTACCTGGAGCATGATGACGTAACTCCGCCAGAGTGGCCATTCGCCGAATGGCCACTCTGGACCACCGCATGCATTCGTGTCCAGGAGGACGGGCGCACGCCTTACCTGGAGCATGATGACGTAACTCCGCCAGAGTGGCCATTCGCCGAATGGCCACTCTGGACCACCGCATGCATTCGTGTCCAGGAGGACGGGCGTACGCCTTACCTGGAGCATGATGACGTAACTCCGCCAGAGTGGCCATTCGCCGAATGGCCACTCTGGACCACCGCATGCATTCGTGTCCAGGAGGACGGGCGCACGCCTTACCTGGAGCATGATGACGTAACTCCGCCAGAGTGGCCATTCGCCGAATGGCCACTCTGGACCACCGCATGCATTCGTGTCCAGGAACCTATGGGCACGCTTTCCCGGCCACCTTTCACAGGGCGACGACCAACACTACAAGGACTGCTGCCGAGCCTGACATCCGGACCAACGCTATCTTGGGCGATGCAAAAAGTCACCGCTGTTGTGAGCCTGCCTCCAGCTTCCTGCCGCTTCGTCTCCTGCCCAAAGTCGATGTCAGTTGCCATGAGTATGGGTCCACATATACCTGCACCGTGTCCAATCCAGTCGTTTCCAGATCCGCATGTAGTAATAAAGTAACCAATAGTATCATTCGATCCACTGTCAGCGCGGGCTTGGCCCGAAGTGACCTCGTATCATGGCAGCCGGCGCAGACATGCGAAGGCCACTTGCAGCGGTAAGGTACGTCCACAGTCCGGCGGAATATACCTGGGTCGGCGGATGGTTCGGTGCCAAAGTCCAAGGTCCATCCGACTGCTCGCATCCGATGACGTCGGAGAGGTATCAGAGAGTGAACGGACTTTCGGAATCTGGCGGACGACACCCGGATCCGTTTCAGTGTGTCGCCATTCTCCTAGTGAGTGCACGTTACATGAACATACTCCTGTGAGTACTACTGTGAGTTCAGATCTGCAATGACTCAGAGCAGACCCTCGGAGACAACGGCGCTGCCCCGCCTCTCGCCACAGGTCCTCTAGAGAGACTACACATGAGATCTCATGTGTAGGCACTAACTGCATGGTGCGTGCAAAGGCAGCATTCGCTACAAGCAGACTGCTGAAACGGCACACGGTGAGCGAGGCGGCGGCGGATCCAGAGGAGGGCGTGGACATCCGAGAGATCTTCTCAGAGTTTCAAGTGGGTGAAGACTTTGAGATGGGCTCTCGGCTCCAGGCAGCAGGATTCAAATCGGTTTTCATCGACCAAAAGCTCGCGACTGGGGAGGTGCGGACGGCTGGTGGTGGCAGTAGTTCTGAACACGTTCAGGCACAATGCTCACGAGAGTGATCACCACACGGTGCCAGCCTCAGCACCATGCTGATCATGGCTGCAGTGTGGTGCAGCCAGTGCAGGGTCCTCAAGAGTCATGATTATCTCTCGAGTCAGCCTATGTGCACGTGCATATGCGTATATATGCATGCTCACGTACAGGTGCCTCTGCCGCCGCGTGACATCTGGCGGCAGCGCCTGCGGTGGATCAAGAGTGGCCACCTCTTCCTGCTGGACCGCGACTCCTTCTTCTGGCGCCGCGAGCGCTACGTGACCCTCTACCAGAGGTCCATCTGGGCAAGCTTTGCGGTCAACAGCATCATCCAGCTCCTGTTCGCCCCACTGTTTCATACCCTACCCTTTTTATGCATCGTGTGTGAGCTCTGCCCCTACGGCATGGACCCCCTGCTCTTCTGGACCCACGTTCCGTTCGTGGGCATCACGTTCCTCATCACGGTGTACCACAGCAGCCTGGAGCGGGCCTGGGCGGGCATGTCCGTGCGCACGACGATCCGCATCCTCTGGTTCTCGCACGTCAAGGCGTGCATCAACACGGCGATGGTGTTCGCCGGCTGGAAGCCGCGGGGGCGTTTCATCGTGACTCCGAAGGCCGGTGCTGCCGTCGTGAAGAACCTGGACGATCCGGCGACAGCTCGTGTCGGAGACGTGGCGCTCGGCCTGACGGCAGATTCACGTGATAGTGGCAGCGCAAATAAGCACCGGTCCGGCAGCGCTGGCGCCTTGAAGAGCAGCGACAGCAGCAGTATGGGTGATGCTGCAGCTGCCGCTGACCAGCGTGATGATGGCAACTTGAAGTTGATCACAGAGAAGCGGCAGGGTCCCAGTGCGCAGCCAGGTGTTCAAGGCCTGGCTACATACAGGAGCCACAAGACGCCCAACGTTGAGGAATACAAAGAATTTGCGAGCGGCTGCAGTTGGGCTTCCTGCTTTTCGCATCGTATGCTGTCGCGGGCGACGGAGGCGCGGCGGGCGGTGATGCCGCTGGACGGCACCCTTGATTTCTGGATGCTGGCGGTGACGACTGCAATGAGCGCCGCAGCGATTGGGGTAGCGCTGAATCGACTAGCGGGTGATGCGATGCGCTTGGATAATATCGACAAGCGGCAAGCGCTGCAGTGGGTCGCTATTGTGTTTGCGTTCGTGGAGATGACCCCCGGCCTCCTGTTCTTCGGGTACGTGACCGTGCATGCACCTGTCGACGTCAATGTGCAGGCACTAAGGCATATGGCTGCTGCTCACATCTCTACCAGCATGGTTGAGCACTTTGTCCATGGGCATTCGCAAGCGATCATGCACGGACTGGCGCTGATGCCGAAGGGCGCTGCAGTGTAGTCCCTGAACCCCAACAAAGACGCGTAACTGACTTTGTCCTGGTAAAGTAAAGTAAATCTGAATTTACTGAGTATCCTACTGGACATTGACAAATCCGAGTTAACGGGACCACATATGCGGAAGGGGTAAACCACCTGGAAACCCCCCTCAGACGACCGTACGCAACTCACTCCTGGTTGAAGATAAGAGCTTTTTGGAACTTGCCAGATGGTGCCTGATAAATTGTGCTCTCAAATAGCAGTTGCCCAGTGCTAGTGAGCGTCACTGTCTCACATGTACATCGAGATTTGAATTTGTCGGTAGTGCACAAGCCGCACAGTCACACGGACAAGCCCTATCAAATACTGATCAAACTCCACTTTGAAAACCGGTACATCATTAGACAGTGATGCCGCGGACAACAGAGATGGGTGCGTGCAGGTACATGGCGACGTACTCACGTGCCGCATGGCTGCTGAAGATGTGGGTGCCTCTGGTCATCACGATAGCGGTGCTGGGGGTACTGCTGGCAGAGGCCCGGCTTGCGTACGGCTTTGCCACCGGCAAATACCAGTAGTACCCTTACGCCTGTCACGTCCTCTGCTACCCTGGGCGCCACGGGGCCTGGCTGCCTGATTTCTGGCGCCAAGCCTCGACCATCGCTGGAGCAGCCCCTACTAGTAGGTAGCTACGCTGTTGGCCGCGGCCGCGCTGTGAACAGTCATGCATATGGCAGCTCGATTGAAGGGACACGCCACAAGCGGCACTGCTCAACCCCTTGCGATGTTCCACATTTGCGGTCAATGTAGTACCGCCTCTGCAGGCCTGCCATCTCGGTGGGTCTGAACATGCACCGTGAGCCTGAAGGAGGTCAGGCCTGGGAGATGCGTCATGCACGACCCTGAAGCAAGGTGCCAGATGCATCTTGCATTTGGCCGGGCTGTACATGGAGAAGGCTGCAACAGAAGCTGCTTCAGTGCCCCTGCCTGCGTGTCTGGCGCACCGGTGGCCATTGGGCTTCTCACTCGCTCTAGTGTATACATGGACACGTCCACTGGTGGATCACACATACCCCTGGCGTTTCTCGTGCTCTCCCTCTTGGTCCTGGCGGTGCTACCGGCCCCTCCGGCTTTTTCCTTTGTAACGCATACCCCCGGCAAACGTGACCGTTCTGAAGTGTCCCGCATGCACGTGAGCATGGACGATACTTTTAGTGTGCTCGTGCTAGCCCAGACACATCCTGGCACTGGATACTAGCTGCTACTAGTGTGGTGCCGTTGCTTTAGAATCACATTGTAAGAGTACGGCCTGGTTGCAAGATGTTCTGAGCACGACCAATCACCACTATGACCACTGCTGACATTCTGGCGTGTGCGCCACACCTGCTGTCCCACGTGAGGCATCATCAAAAGCCAGACTCATCCCCGGCCGTACTCTCAGCCTTTACCCCACCCCCCATCCTCTCCAGTACGGGCCCAATCAGGCGCCTCCTGGCCACCCCCCCATCACCTCCTTCACGTGAGCCTGCCCTGTCCAGCCGCCGTGCCGCGGCTGCTGTGCTGCGTGATGCCATCGGCAGCACCTCCAGGACCTCTGGGGCGCCTGCGGTGGCGGCGTCGGCCACGGCGTAGTGGAACACCCAGCCCACGGCCGCGCCACCGTGGCCGCCGCTCGCATTCATCGCCACGAGTGCCCCCTGGAATTTCGGCACGATGTCGAGGATGCGCTGCATCGCGTCCTCCGCAGCCGCGCTCGGGGCCATGCCGAGCCGCATGTTCTCAACTGCCTGCATGCATTGCCAGCATGCATACGCCTGCTTGCGGCCAAAGTAGAGAACGGTCGACGGAAGCCTACGATCGCAGTCGCACGCTGCACACAGAATGCGGTTTGTGAGTGATGGCAAAAAGCGCCGCATGATGATGTGGGAATGTAATGCAGCCACGCATGCCTCCAAACACGGTGGCAGTTGCAAGGTTTCAGTCTGCCGTCCAGCCTCACACGGAGGCAGCATATGCAGTCAAGGCACACACGGCGCAACCACAGCAATGTTTCCCTTTTCAGGTCTCCACAGATCGACACTTCACGGACAACTGGTCCAGACACGAGTGCTCAGTGCGCGTCTCCGCCCCCGCAAAACAGACCACCCCGAACATCCGCCCGTCGCCAGAATTCGGCCGAGGTAGCCGTGTGTTGAAGTGAAAATCATGCGAAATGGTGAGGTACTTGTCAGCAGCCATCGCACACCAAAGCACGCAGCAGGGCGGGCACCCACCTGGTAGCACGGCAGGAACCGCATCATGACGTCGCCGTCGCCTGTCGCGCCGCACGCGCCCGCCCCGGCCGCCGCGTACGCGCCCGCGCCGACGATCGCGGCGTCACCGACGCGGCCGGGCACCTTGCCGCAGTTGCCGTTTGTCGACGTGCCGGCGGCGATGCGGCCGGAGCGGTCCAGCGCGAGCATGGCGATGGTGTCGTGCGCGTGCGGTGACGCCCACGCCACGCCGCACCGCCGCGTCGGCCGCGCCTCAACCCCCTCTGCCGCCGCAGCATCGCCGCCCCCGCCACCACCAACATCTGCACCGAACTCTCCTCTTGCACGAGCTTTTGAAGGTCGTCGTCGCCACCAGATCGATCTCTGCCAAGAGCATATGCACCTGGCCAGCATAATGCACTTCTGGCCACTGTCCTTATCAATTGGCCTCGACCGCTACAGGGTTCACTAAGCTATACACACAGCCCTCCATCGCCAGTACGACATCGCAGGTGTGCAGCAGCATGTAGCGTTCTGGGATGACCCCCGCGGTGCATGTCCACGCCCCCCAGACTGTGCAACAGCATGTGGCAAGAATGCGCCGATCTAGCCTGGCTGCCGGGGTCGGCACTGCCCCTGTAGACACGGCTGCGCAGCCTCACACACACACCACTGTCGCAAGCGGGGCGCAGCAGGATCGCAGGCACACGTACCTGACGCAGCCGCGGAGTACGGGCCGCACGAGTCCGCCGCAGCCGGCGACACGGCCCTGCGGAAGTTCGGCTGGCAGCCGCCCTCGAGCCAGCCGCGGTGCAGCTCCGCGGAGGCCTGTGTCGTGAGGTCCGAGAAGTCGAGGCCCATCGCCATGGCAAACTCCGCGGCCTGCTCGCCGACGAGCACGGAGTGCCGCGTGTGCTGCATCACCGCCCGCGCGGCCCGCGCCGCGGACCGGATGTTGCGGATGCCGCCGACGGCGCCCATCTCCCGCGTCTCCTGCATGTGACTCAGCGCATGACTCAGCGTGTCACTCAGCGGGCGGTGGAGAGTGTCAGCAGGGTTTCTGCTAACGCAGGAGAGGGGTGCTCAGCATGCGAGGGGAAGGGGCAGGGAGTCTTGAAGATGCTTGTGAGGCTATGCGCATGCATGTCGTGTGTGTTCCAAGGACAAAGTCGGAGTGGTCCGTAGCACCGCGGGGGCAACGAACAAGCACAACAACGCCCCGATGCATGCACGGCGGGAGATGTGCACCCACGGCAAACCTGAACACGGCCCCCCAATCACAGCATGACAGACACACCCACCGAACACACACCCGCACACCCGCGCACCCACCCCCACCAGCCACAAACACTGCTTAAAGGGTGTGTGGGCGTGTGGGTGAGGGTGTGGTTATGGTGAGGGTGTGGGGGTGACGGTGTTTGTGTACGTGGTTGTGGGTGCATGAGAATGTGCGTGTGCTGCTTACGGCTGTGGTGGGGGTGAGTTGGGCTGGGTTCGTGACTGTGTTCTTGCAAAGCTCGCTGATGTCGCCGTGCTGCCCACCTGACCGCATGTGCCCTTGCAGCCCAGGCGTCGGCCCTCAGGTGCGCAGCAGCTGCATGAGCGCACGAGCGTATATATGACTAGCAAACATGGCTGCCGCAGATGCCCGAGGATGTGCTCCCATGTCATGGAAACGGCTTGGAACTCAGCCGCGTGGTGCTTCCGAAAGTGGAGAGCATGCTGAAGCGCACCACTGCAGCCACGCCTCAATCAGAGACGAACAGCAGCATACGAGAATTAGGTCGTGCAGAGCAGCACAGAGACAGTGTGCTGCTCTGCTCCAGGCTGCTGGCTGGTACGGGCCGCGTGGGCCACCCACCCACACTCACACACACACCAAAAAAACCATTGTCAATGTCCAAAAGGATACGGCTCAGTATGTTTAGATTTACTTCAGTTTACACACAGAGTAACGTCATGTGCTTCGAGAGCCATACATGAAGTGAAGTGCATTCTCAAGTCATTCTAGATTCACTTAGCCATATGCTTACCAGGCATTGAGAACTCCAGCGATCTGAGACCGCATGCAAATTCAGATCTACTTCACTTGACTTTACACCTTACTGCAGCAAATTCAGATTTACTGGCGTGACACCTCTGTACTTTGCTACACTTACCGAGGTGTCACGCCATCATTTGTGCGACCTGGACACTGGGCTTGGTGTGTTAACTGAGCGTATGTGTGTCCTCAGTCACAGCTAGAGCCGTGCTAATGGAAAGTGCCTGCAGAAGATACCTGCCAGCATGTTTGCCGTTCGGTGCACACGTCCGACATGAATCTACATGCAGCGACCCCAGCTGGGTGACGCAGGTGTAGTGGAGCCCCATCCCTTTCATGAAGCGGCTCTGGGGTTGGTGCAATGACTCAAGGCAGATGTCTGATGATGTGTGACAGCAGGAGGCATCCAGCCAGCATGAATGCCGGTGGCGCAAGTGTGTAGGCAAGTCGACCCAGAGCACCATTGCATGGCTGGGCCCTTGTGCTCGTCCGCTGACACATGGAACATGACATGACTTTCCCATGCACGATGGCACGGCCTTGCAAGGGGAAGTGGAACAGCTGTGGTGCATACTCCATCGATGATCATTGCATCCAGTGTGGTTTCCCCAGCCTCATCGGGGCTGCCGCCGTAACCAACCGTGCCATCGCATTGGAGAACCTCGCATGTGCTTGCTCCCTGCATCATTCGGAGTCATTCAGCGCTTGCTTCAGAGGCAAGGCAGGTTCACGCGGGCGCAACTGATAGAAACTCCAGAGACATGACTGGCCGAAAAGTGACAGACGGCATTGAAAACAGATCGATCTCGATACTGGCCTACATCAGGAGTCAAGCATTACTGCGTAGCTTGAACATTGCCAGCCGGTGCCTGGCACTGCACTCAGCTGCAGCAAGCGCCCTTGCACAGTCGAGACCAGCACGGGCTCGTGTTTTGCTACTGGATAACTTAGCTTCATCACATCGAAACACAAGGCAATTTTGGCATGATTCCTATGACGTTTAGGGCGCTTTACCTCGACGACTGCATCAACAGCGGTTCCTCCGTTCGCAACAATCGTCCACGCTGCCGATGTCGCATCTAAAAACGGCCAAGTGTTGACGATCACTTGAGCATCTGTCCTGGCAATCAACAGAAGCAGAGATCCCACCAGAAAGTGTGCATGTGCCGGGATCATTCGTCAGCAACGCAGTAGAATCGGGTGTCTGGAATTTGGAAAGGAACAGTGTGTCTCGAGCAGGACAGCGGGGACCACGACAACCAAGTGCATGGCATTGGTTTCAGTCATTCTCATGCATCCACTAGATCCAAGTATCTGTCTCTGTGCTTGTATGTTTCTGACTTACATGTCCGTCCGATGTGGCAACCTGTCACCACGCAGGCAGATCTCTCTGCGGAGCGCAGGGGCGCGCTGCGAGAGGAATCGCCTGGACGCGTGCGATCTGAAAGCTGGAATGTCTACATCCGTGCAAAGCAAATATGTTCGCAAGCCCGAGCCGAGGCCGAGCAGCAACGCGTCGGCGACCACAATCAAGCTGTGTCTGCTCGCGTCAGCTCTGGCGTCACGATAACGGCTCCCCTGCAATCGATCAGGTTGGAGTACCTACATCAGGTCCCGTGCAAGAAACAGGTAGCCAGCACTGCAAACGGTACCGGTGTGGACATGCTGACATGTACACTCGTCGTCGCTGCCACACGACTGCAGACGCGCACATATGCAATGGTAATCAGCCAAAAATAAAACCTATGAAGCGAGTTTGCTAGGCTGCGACGGACTGAATCTTCAGCCAACGGCAGTGGCCAGCGTTGCATAGCTCACCTGCAGCTGCTTAAGCCTGACCATATGCCTGACCATACGTTCATGCATGATATCGTTAACGATCACGATAACGGAGGGTTCGGAGTTCCTGGCTCATTCTGCAATATGACCTGTATGCGCGTCAGTATTAATGCCTGCATGCAAGTCCAAACAACCGCAGTGACGCTGCACCCTACGTAGTATACGTAGCGCCACTTCGCGGCTTCCATTGCTGCAGGAGTCTGTGAAACGGCATCCCTCGCGATGCCGGACGAGCGGCGTTATACGCATTTGGCTAGCGCTCAGGTGTGGGATCCCGATCGCGAGTGACGCACAGCGTTTTCCTGCAGCACTCTTGTAGCACAGGCGTCGGTCGAGCTCGCACGCACGACTTCATGTACAGGCGCCACGTGTATCTGTGGCACAGATTCTGTGCGACCATGGGCATGGCCAGACAAACCTTCGGGACGAGCCCGCGGCGTGCAAACGCAATTGAGACGTGACTTGCATCTCTAATGCACCCTGAAGGGCTTCGCACGTACCCTGGAGTCCCCGCGCACGTCATAGTGCATGCGTGGCAAGCAGTCAAAGGGGAGTAGGCCTGTTCCATTCAAGTAGGAGGGCCCCTCCGAAATGGTCATGCTGTATGCTTGTTTCGGGAGAAGGGAGCCACCTACTTTGTCCGGCGGTATACCTCGAGATATCGCACCCCGATCGCATTTCCAAGTCGTCACCACTACTGTCCGTGGATTGGACCAGCTGTATGTATAGACTGCAGTCTATATATATTCTGATCAGTACCGCGATGGATCGCACAGCGCATACCAAGTACTAGTGCAGCAGAGTGGCACTAGTATCTCGAGATAGTGCGGCGTTCGTTAACGTTGCCTTGCAACAAGCCGCTGGTGGCGCCTGTGCCCTGGCCGTGGTCCATGGACTCGAGCCATTGCTGACGCTGCTTAGAAATACTATGCAGGCACAGCTTCAGCTGGAAGAATTCAGCCTTAAGGCTGCGTGGCTGTGCTGTTGCAGGAACCTGACACCTATCCGACACGGCACGCCCACAACTGCGTCATGGAGACAGAGGTACCGAACAAAAGAACCTGCAAGCTCCGCTCGAGGACTGCATCGTATGCATTCATGCATGTGTACGCATCATCTTCTAGTCGTAGCCACATGTGTAGATGCATGCAGGCGTGGCCCGTGATCGAACTTGTGAACAAATTTATGTGTACAGATCAAATCAGCTTGATGCCTGCAGCTGCGCACCAGATCTGAACGTCGCCCAGGAAAAAAACCAGTGCTAGGTGCAAAGGACTAAGCTTGATATCTGTTCAGTTGCATATTGGGGCTGCATCTTCATCGTTGCACACAAATATCACAGAGGCGACCTAAGCATAGACTGTAGTTTGGCCCCTCAGCAGCGTGATCGAAACACATCTGTGCTGTCATGTCCAACGTGACAGCACTCCGCGTCATGATCGATTCCACCCACAGCTGCAGCTGCACCTTGGCCACGCGGACTTGTCCGTCAGGTCTTTTCACGCTTGCCAGTACCCCACAAAAACTTCAGCTTTGGTCGTGGATGAGCTATTAAATATAATCAGCCGTGCTTTCAGGTGAGCTCATATGTTATTGAGCACAGCCCCTCGTGTCAATCGTCAAGGTCAACAGCGTGACGGACATTTAGCTTCCATACGTAAACACAAAGCTCAATCAGCGCTACACCTGCACCTGGAGAAAACTGAAGCGATTATTTAGACCGCTGACGCAGCATTCCAGGCTTGAATTGGCGCCATGGTGGTCTTGGCCTTCAGCCAAAGCGTGCTGCTGCTGGCGTTTTGCCTGGACTTGACGGTGGCTACTTCCGAATCATTCGCAGACGTCGACCAGGATCGTGGTGATGATATTGACAGCAACATAAACCTGAATGAGGATGTTGACTCACTGGACAGTTTGATGGGGTGTGGCCCGCGGCCGCGCGGCCTGGTTCAGCGTGTTTGCGATTCAGCGGCGCTGTCACCACATATGCTTGCGTTGTGATACTGCAGTTGACATGTTCCATATGGCGATCTGACGGGTGTCTGGATATATCATTGATGCCCAGCTGAACTGCAGGGAAGAAAACTACGTATATATCGATGACGACGGACAGGGCGCTCGGTTTCAGTATGGTCACGGCACGGAGGCGGATCACCTCAGCAGTCGCGTTGAAAACAAGAATATAATTGAAGAATGTAAGTTGGATGAGGCTGGCGCGCACGGTCTGGCAGGTGTGGCCACGTCCGTTGCCTCGAATAATTCACAGCTTGCTAAATCTGCTGCTGGTATCGCTGGGAATGCATCACCCTCCATGATATAAAAAATCACAGCATAACAATGGCAGCATTTGCTTGAGAATTGAGGTGAGGATGCGGCTGCAAAGCATCGTTATCATTTATATGCATATCATTTATATGCATACAGTCCGTGTGCAGTCTGTCTTGCGGTCCCTAGGGCGTGGGTACTGAACATGACAGAGAACGTCACAGCGTACATGTGTGATCTACTTTCGCCCACTGCAAATGTTCCGTGCAGCTGTTGTGCTCACCAACAATTGGGCCACTGTGTTGGGTGCGTTTGCATGCCCTGACCACATGTTAGTTGCAGCCTGTTCTCGCCTTGTGAGCACATTGCGCCCTGCAGAGCAGATAGGCTTCTGTCCGCGTCTCGTTGTGCTACAGGAGTATGTGGCAGGAACGTGTCTGGCATGTGCAGGTCAGCCCTGTGACATAGAAATCAAGGGTGCTGATGAGAACCGGGCCGGCAACATCCCATGGGGCATCGACGGGGTTTACAAACTGCTCGGATGCTATGCAAGATATCCAGTGTACAAGCGGGAAGGCAAGACAAGACTGCGTGCGTCTCTGCCGTTGTTCCATCCCCGCCCAGGCAAACGATGTTGTGAGCATGCAGGCAGACACAGTGCACTTGCTTGCAAACATGATCTGCTTCATGCAAACTGCTTGCATGTCTGCAACAGCAGTAGCATCGTGTTGCACCACGGCCATGCCACAAACTGCCCCTTCTGCAGAAGCACGGCCATGTATCTGAGATAGAATAACAGCAACCTGCTCGATCAGGTGTCATGCCATACATCGCCGTTGTTTCCCCAGTGCCCAGGACAGCAGCAGAGAACGAAAGTCACCATTGTGACCTGAGTCTTGTGAGCCTAAGCCAGAATGGCGCACTGGTGCAACTCCAGGACAGAGCTGCTTTGCTGCAAAGCAGTAGCCTCGTTCTGCAGCTAGGGAATGAGCAGCTGCGGCCATGAGCTGAGGCCATGAGTGCTGTAGCCATGTCTGCCTGCAATGCACCACTCTTCTGCTACTGCTGCTGCTGCAGCGTGTCATGCTCTCATGTGGCTAATCTCACCTCACCCTGCTGCAGAGCGGCGGTTCCTGTGGTTCTCCACTGTGTTCCATGATTGGGATGTGGGGATGGGCGACTTCCACAAGGACCAGATGAATGTGCGCCCCCTTTCCCCCTTTCCCCCTTTCCCGCCTTCACCTCTGCATGAAAACAAACCAAAGCCGCTCCCATGAGTATGCATGCCCGGGTGACATGTAGCACACCATCCAGACCCCATGAGTATGCATGCCCGGGTGACATGTAGCACACCATCCAGACCCCATGAGTATGCATGCCCGGGTGACATGTAGCACACCATCCAGACCCCAGAACAACCTGCAGTCTCACAGCGACAGCCAGAACCTTGTGCCTTGCTACTGTGTTTTCCTGTACGTGTGCACGTCCACATCCTCATAGGCATCCTGATATGCGTATATCCACTGAAAGGCACATCACTTTGTGTCAATTGTGGTGGTCGAACAGTTTTGGCTGAAGAGCTCCAGATGTGTCCTGCGCTTCCTGTGGGCGCTTCAGGCTTGATGTGGTCTAGGGGCAGCTTGTATGTAGGATGTAAGTAGTGTTGGGCACTGATTGCAAGAATGTTCTGTCAACCTTATACACTAATTGGTTGGAAATGGCGGTTCAGACACCACATACAGTCCACTGTCATTGTTGGGTTTTCCTCTTCTACCACATCTCCTGCATCAGCTGGGTTTTGAGTGCCAAGCTTGCACATGGTCAAGTTTGCAACCGTATTTCTTGCACAGCTGTCACCAACCCTCCCCCCCCCCCCCCCAAACCCCAGCTCAATGGCAAAATGCCAAGCAAGGGTTTTGAGCATCTCATGCACCCTTCTACCAGTTGACACTACAGTACATGCTTGGAGGCCGTGGTCATGCGCAAGCAAACAGCCTAATGGAACAAGCTAGCAAGCTAGCCAGCAATGATTTCCTGCCCACCTGTGCCTACCCTGCTTCCCCACACAAGCTTGGTATACCATTTTTGTTTGTTTGGAAGCACACTTTTCTGCTAACCTTATCCCGAATTCGTCCTATCTTCCTAGGATCAAGGTTCACTTCATCCTGCTTCTGCATGGCCACAGCAGGCCCCTGGACATGCCCCACCTGCAGTCACTACGGTACCTAGCTGCCTGCTGCCCACTGGTTTGGCTTGGTGTGTTTGCTTTCCCATACAATTGCCTGGTATGTGTAACTTACAATAAGCTGCCTGCTGCCTGCGACCAGCACTCACACATTGCAGCCCTCATGGAGCATGGAACCTACATGCACATGGGACCTTACACCTTCTATCTCCAGGACATCTCCAGGACGGTAAACAGTTTCATCCTACCTTCTAATGCCGTTAAAATGTCCCACACCATATCTCCGACGATAGCCGCCTTGCTATGTCATGTGACACATGTCTCCTGGGGGTAGGGTTGGGGCCTGGGGCGGCCCCCGGCAGTCGAGCGGCCCACGTGGGCGGCCTTGGGCGGCAGTGTGTTGGGCGCAGTCTTGTCGTGAGGCGACAGGCATTGAGGTGTTGAATACGGTGTGGTTTGTGTTTGGGGTGTTGTGTTTGTGTTGGTTTGCGTGTGGGGGTGTGTACTCGGCGGTCTGCGCATCTGAGCCGTTTGATGAGAATGTGGTGGTGACTTGTGTGTACTGGGTGTGTGCTTACTTTGCTTGCTTCTTTCGTGGTGCTGCCCGCCTTGCCACCTCTGTCCTTGTAACACATGTCTCCTGCGTCTTGGAGTGGCCTGGGTGGACTGCCCTCGATTGACGTGAGGCAAATGCAGAGACCTCCACTGATGTATGGAGCCAGCACCCCCATGATGAAGCGCCCTGAGCTGCTGGGGGAAGATGCCTGGCTCGTCATGCACGCCTACCATCCAGCCACGCTGTGCGCCCCCGCCTCTGCCCATCTGTCTTGCTGCTTTCAGACCTGCTTTTCCTCCGGCCACAACCACCTGGTTCGCTGCTTAGGTGGCATATGTACTGGTCAGATCGCCTCCTTGCTGTTGATATCAATCAGCGCACCGCTGTGTGTGGGCTGGCGCACCGCTGTGTGTGTGTGTGTGTGTGTGTGTGTGTGTGTGTGTGTGGTGTGTGTGTGTGTGTGTGTGTGTGTGTGTGCTGGCGCACCGCTGTGTTTGGCTTGTCGAGTTTTCAGCAGTTTTCAGAGATATCGTTCATGCTATTGACGTCTACATCCGCTTGTGCAATGCGTGCATGTACTCATGGCGCCCATGTGCAATGGGCGATGTGTGTGGGGCGCATTCTGTACTTTCCAAACCTGTACTTCCTGAACCGCAGCAAACTGGTGTGAGTTTGATTCACTTGTCGGGTTCGCAGAAGCAGGATCACAAGCAGCAGCCTGCCATTACATGGCACAGCTGAGCGCGCGCCGCACCTACCGTGAAGGCTGCATTCGCTGTCGTTGCTAGCACTTCCGTGCCTTCAACCGCACCACCACTGCCCGCCGCCACGGTTGTCCCTCCCTGTCGCCTGTCTCGTGCACATCTCGTAAGAGATACGAGCCGGCGGTGAGGCGTCGCTCGAGTCCCTCCACGCGACGACCTTACCCGCCATGGCCGAGACGGTGCCTTGCCGGCTCGTCGGCAACGCGACGGCGCCGAGCCGGCAGGCGGAGTGCGGCGTGTAATGCATGTGTCACATGCATGATACTGGAGGCGAACGCATCCTGCGCACAGGGCTTGTGCAATCTGGAAGCAGCAGTCACGAAGGTGGTGAGCACGGGCGTCAGCATGTGCAGGATGTGACATACAGCCCGTTGAATGTGAGCGTCACGTGCGCCCCCGACAGCAGCCTGGCCGCCGGTGGCCCGCCCGGCGCCACTGGCGCTGGCGCACAAGCAGCGATGTCAGCTCTGCAGGCGCAGCGAGACGCCGCCTCTGTCCTCAAGTGCGTCCAGCCCTACTACTAGTACCCGATCTCCTGACATCTGCAGCAGCGGGGCCCTGAGTGTCGCTGCTGTGCCCAGGTGCAGTGTGCATGCCCAGCTAGGGAAACGTGCATGCATGCGCCATGACAGCGGATCGGGGTCTCGGACCTGTTTTGGTTTTGTTTGTTTTGGGGTTTGGTTGGTGTTTTTTTTTCCATTTTTAGATGTGAGCGCGGTTCTAGATCAATGCGATATGCACCGCTCTGGGGTGGCTCTGTTGCAAGTGCACCTCTGTACTAGCATGTGTGGGCATCAAGCGCATGATGGTCCACCAACGACCCCGGACGTGTGATTGCACCTCGCGAATCGATGATCGCCCCACGGGGCAGGTGGTGATTGTGTACACAGGCTTTCTGGCAGGCGATTTGCTTCAAGGCCGCTGCACCGATGTGCCTGTGACTGTCCTCCAGCCTCTGGCTGACTGGAGCCACACTCCAGTGATGCCTGTTACAGGTCCGTTGACACCAAGGCTGCGATGTGAAGGCCGTGCAATGGGAATGGTACATTACCCACGTGCGGCCAGACTGCTCTGAAGGAAACACTGATGTTTCATCATGAAGGCAGTGACAGAGGCAGCAACAAGCAATCAGTTCCAGGAAGCACTGTGCTGTCACTCAGTGGCCACTGATGAATTCTTCATGAGAGGCCAGAAGTAGTAACAGAGGCAAGGCAGCTTGGGCTGAATGCAGGAAGCCGTTGCAGGTGCCCCTGCGGCAATTCATGTTTGATTTCTACTGATTTCCTGAACAATGGGATGCCACAGCCTGTGGTGGCCTACTTTTTGCCGCCCTCAGACGCCCTGAGGACCACCCACAAGGGCTCGCCCCGCCTGCTTCAGGCGAGCTCATGTTTACGCGCTGCTGCAACCGCATTGAGTGCGACTTTGACAGGTTTGAAGAGAGCTACTGTTGTAGCTATGTGGGCATGCGTTGCAGCCCCACCCACCGGCAAGCATGCCTGTGCTGACGGGATGCCAATTTAGTTTGCTAGTGTAGGTTTTGACGCTTGGTTCAAGTCTGTATCGTAAGGAGCGACCTGTTCTGTGGTAGATGTATCCGGATCGACACCGATGTGGTGTGACGATCGTTCGCCTGAGCTGTTTTACTGTAACCACTTGAGGTTCTTGTTTGCAGCAGGCAAAGTATCTAAGCATGCCATGTTAGGGTACAGTTCTGCGCTCCTGCACCCCTCACGTGTATGCATACTCCGTCTCAGTGAGGCAGCTTCTTGAGTGTGTGCCGCTGACTCTGTTACCATGCGGTGACTTGTGGAAGCAGAACGTTGTTTAGCGAATTGCAGACGCAGTGTGGTGATGTAGTTGAAGATTCACGAAGCCCCCACAGCATTGCATGCATGGCAGACATTGACCCGCGCGTAC